>NDXZ01071437.1:0-11520 GCA_003055125.1 Paykullia maculata | reverse complement strand
AATATATATACTTTATAGGGTCGCAAATAAATATTGAAGAAATTACAATTGGAATGACTAACATATATCTACCCTTGTCACCTGTGGTGAAGGGTATAAAAGTTATAAAGAAAAAACAAAATTAAAAAAATAGTACAACACTTGATATAATATAAAAAAAATGTATGATGGTTTCATAACCATAATCTGAAACCATCATACATTTTTAGTTTTATGATTATCCGTAACATATTTATAGTTTGGACAAATATATAATGATTCTTGCAATCATATAACGATTGTAATAATCATAGAATTTTAAAATTGTCTGTAATCATATTACCGTGACCATATTCATTTATGTTTTTTCTTTGCGTGTATATACCATGTTTTTTATCTACCAGTAATATTATAATTAGTATAAAGTGGTGATTTCAAAAAAATTAAATCAAATATAACTTCATTAATGTAAGAGTCAGACTTTCAGAAAATTATTCTGGAAATAAAAGTGTTTAACTTAAAACGCACTAGCAGTGAACTTAATTTGGATACTTTATTTGTATGTTTGTGTATGTTTTTTTTTATAAAATTAAGGTGTTTGTGTCATTAATGTACAAATTTTGGTTTCGGGAGGTTAAGGTTAATTATTAAATTTTTTTCCCGTAAAATAAATATATTAACAACCAAAAAAATGTGTATACAAAATTTATTAATATTTCTATATTTTTCTAACAAACTTGTTTAATAATCTCAAAGATACTAAACGAAACTAGTTTTTAAATTACGTGGAAAACCCAAAATAAATTTTCAGTAGAAATCTAAATAAAATAGCAAGTATGAAGTGTTTTATTAACATAAATGCTTTATTAGAATAATGAAGAAGCAATTGTTAAAATATTTGACCTTATTTTCTTATAAATGTAAAATTATAATTTATTTTTAAAAATAAAAGTTTTTCTAATCTGAAATGAAACACATTTGCATACACTATTTTCAATTAAAATTTTACTCATAACTGCGGCAAGTATTAAATTCAGTTAAAAGAAAATAATAATACTCAAGTAAATTTTTGATAACACATTTGGTCAAATAATCACTTTTTGACGTCTGATTTTTTTTATAATAAAATTTAAATTATACCTGAACAAATTTTTGGTTGCAACTTTATTAATAGTGATATTAAAAAAAAAACAGAAAACGGTTTCTATGATTGTTGGCACTATGATTGGCACAAAAAATGATAGAATAGTTTCATATTAACACATATACAGAAAGTAAGCCTAATAAACTGCGAGTAATTAATCCTTTTCCTTTTATGGAAGCTTAAAGTAAGGACGGACTGCTTATCAAACATTATGTTGTGAGAAGTGCTTATATCGTTTTTTTAATTCCAAATTTTGTGACAATATTATAAGAGTTTAGAGTAATATAGTGATAGGCCCTTTGGAAAATTTGAAAGGCAGAATTTTATTCAAAAAGAATTTATTTTTGTTGTATTTTATCTCGTTACCAATATTTTTTGAAATATTTTGCGAGCGTAAAATTTCCCTCTACAATCTATGGTAGATTTAGGTTTAAATATAAAAAAAACTTGATTAATCATTTATAATTATTAAAGTCGAATTTTTTAAGAACATATGTAGGGGGGCTTGCAGTATTCACATAATAATTTTAGCCAAAATTGAAAGGGTTTGTTCTTGTTATAAACAATTGTTTGTACCCAATTTAATGGAAATATGTTTTATACTGTGATTACAAAATATGCAGGGATATAAAAATCACAACTTTGACATAGAAATATCTATTTTTATGTTGTATATAAAACTAATCTCTCAAATACATTAAGTTTATCAAGCAATTTTTTGTGAAAAAGCAATTTGAAAGTAAAGACTTGTTACATTTTGTAGAACCAAAACTTGTGCTGAAATTGGCTATAAAAATGAAAAAAAATAATAAAAATATCTTCTTTTCAAAAAAGTTCCAAAGAATTATTTTTTGCTTTTAATTATAAACTTACTAACATCAGTTATTAATTGCATTCAAAATGTCAATCTTATCTAATCTTTTTAGTCGAATAAATTAGGTTTCGTTAGTCCCACTCCTTATTTGCAGGAAAATTAAAAAACTATTCTAATATGTAGTCACATTTATAATTAGAGGTCTCTGTCAATAATTTACATTATTTGTATGTCAAAGTAAAATTATTCTCATTAAATTCCTGTCTAATTAATGGTAGCTACAAACCAAACAATTCTTTGTTCCATTAATGTCTTTTTTATGTTTGAATAAAAATAATGGAAAGATAAAACAAGAACACATACATACATATATATGTACATAAAATACATAGTTGACAATGTACAATGATAATGTATCGTTAATAATTTATGTAGGAACTATGTAATCTAATTTTAAGTTAGATTTAATTATATACATACTTACATATATCTGTCAAACTATTTATTATTACTATTTTATGTTGTTGTTGTTGTAAAAAAGAGATAATTTTCTTTTGATTTTATGAGTTAATGAACAGACAATAATGAACGTTAAATTAGTATGTGTTTTTTGATTAAGGTATGCATGAAATGCAAATGAAAAAAAATTTTAATTTTGTTTTTGTTTAAAAAACGATCAAAAAATTATGAATTTTTGTAAATTTTTTTTATTAACAATTTCTTCAATTTTTGCTTTTGACATATCGCTCATTTACTAAAAGAATATCATAACTTAAAAAAAACTAAATTTTTGGAGTTAATGATGCAGAATTGTTCTGCTACCCCAAACACCAGAAGAGAATATTTATGAAATGTCCGAAGCTCGTTCTTTTGACAATCGAAAGTGTTTTAACGATGATTTGATTCTGCAACAGCTCGTGCTAGTAACGGACTTTGATGAGTCAAATTAACTAAAGGATATGTTGTCTTGTCTCGAGTCCTGGTGGCATGAATTTAAAAAATCCAGTAAAAAGTCTGTTTGATTATACGTGTAATAATAATTAAACACATTGGGGGGATGGCTAAGCGCATTGTCTTAATTAAGTGATAAGATATTAAAAAAAAACTAAATCTGGTCTTAATTTTTTATTTATAATTTTATTGTTGTAGAACAATTTCTGTATAATATGATCGATCGTCTTTTATGCGGTAAAATTAGGTTAAAAACTTTATTGCCGTAAGAAACTATTCATGCCGCTGAGGCTGATAAAGGAGTATTAAAGGTTTCTTTTTTATATTAGCGTCAATGTTTTGTATGTTGATTTTGTTTTAATAAAAAACTTGGTAAAAGTTAGGATTTAATCCAAATAATTGTAAAATAGTAACGTATTGTTAAAAGTGAAAAAAGCCAAAGTTTGAGTTACTTGCCTTCTAGAACAGCGGGGTATCAAAAGAGAAGTATCCAGTATTAACTTTTATTTTTTATTTGTATCCTTCCATCCCTACAACTTGGGTTTCTCATCAACTTTTTGGCTGAAAAAGCAATTTTATAAGTTTAATTTGTTTCTTAAAAATTAGAATTTTATTCAAAACCATATGTATGTATACATATATAAAATAGAATTTTCGCATTTTTTTTAAACTAAAAATACATTAAACTCCTTTTTCCTTAATAATTATATGCAGGGTGTCTGGTGGCAGATTTATATGTTTAAACTTAATTAAAAAAAGTAATAATTGACACAAAGTTTTATTAAGAGCATTGAACATTGAAATGAAAATGCGGATTTTATTTTTTAAAAAGTATGTCATCTAGATGTCTTCTGTCGAGTTGAACACACTGTTCAAAATTTGTCGCCTGGCCTCGAGAATTTTCGAAAAAAAAATGGTCCAATTATCTCATGCGTGGATAAGGCACACTAAACAGTTACCCAGGGGCAATGCAATGGTTTTTGATATTTCAATCGAGGGTTGCGGGTTTTTGGAGACCAGTAACGGCAGTTTTGCTTGTTGACCGTTTAAGTGAAAATGAACTTTGAACAAAATTGTCGACGAGCAATTACGTAAAAATCATTACTCTTAAAAAATGTCTCCACAGCGAACGCGCGATGCTTATTCAACCACTGCGACATCATGACTGACAAATCCGCATAATCGATAATTTCAACGGCGCCACCTTCTCTCCGCATTGTTTATTGCTTTTTGAAATAATCGTATTTCAAAATATAAATTTGCCACCAGACACCCTGTATTTCTTTATAGAACCAGAATTCTTTGAATTTTTTTATAGAACCAGATATGCAATTTTCTTTTATGTAAATAAGAAAAAAATAAATTTGTTATTAATTTTAATCACTGCTGGATCATTAATGTACTTTGTCGATTCAATGAAAAAATCTTTAGAGAGTTAAAAGAGCAAAAGTTTGTCTGGGGGTAACTAAAGAATTCATGTTTACACATAGTTTAAAATATACCTTATTGTTCCATTTAAAGCACCCCATTGTATTGCTTATGGTGTAGTAAAATTAAATTTTTAAACTATTTTTAAAGTTATATAGAAAAGTGAAATTGTTTGGTTTTTTTTTCTTATTAAAATAAAATCAATACAAAAGCTTATCAACTGGCTGCAGTCTTTTTTTTTTTGATTGGCATTACTTACCAATGTTTCTCTTTTCTCTTATAATAATTTCTCCTTAAAAATAAGGAAAGTCAATTAACTACATACATACATGTATCAGATTTATATCTAACTCGGAAATTTCTTTTATTTATTTTCTTATATTTAATTTTTTTCTTCTTGTCTTTCATTACAGTTTGCTGCCTTCTTCAACGTTATTTCTACATTCATTTTAACAAAAGATCACAAAGTGAGTGCGTGCTCAAGTACCAGTTTAAGTATAATTTGTGCAGGTTTAGGTGTGTGCGTGTTTTTGTTAAATAAATATGGTTTATTAAACAAAATTTTACAGTATCATTACCAGCACCAGCTACCGCAATATAATCAGCAGCAGCTACTGCGTCATCATTGTTAGTATCTTAGAGAAATCTGAGTTATGTATTAATTTTCTTTGGTTTTTTTACTCTTTAATTTCTTCCAGGAAAAAAATCAATTTGTTATATAACAAAAATACCTACCCACAATAAATAATATTTAAATTCTTACTTGCATAAAGAGAATAAATTTAATTATTAAAGTGCTTCTTAAAACTTTGTCAATGAAATAACACAAAAAAAAAACAACTTGAATGCGCGTGTGTTTTTTTATGCTGAATGTCTCAACAAGTTTAATTTAATTGAATATTTGTTGCTGAAGTTTACACATGTTCAACATAAGATGAGAATGCAATTATGTATTATACTCATACTAAACATTTCATAACAAGTACTTAGTACTTTCCATTTGTCCCAGCTGCAGGAGGTAAGTTTATATATATGCTTAATGATTACAAGTGTTTTTTTTTTTACTTAATTTTAATTTCTCATGAATATTTGTTTTAAATCTAAGGGCCAGCAATTCCCAAGGAGGAGTTTTGAGAAATTCAAAGAAAATGGTTGTGTATTTGAAAATTGTTTATCCTTCTTTTGCTTAAGTTGTTGAGTTAATAAATTTTTTCTTTTATCTACAATTTTTATTTACAACTGTTTCGAATGCCAAAAAAAAATTTAAACTTTTAGGGCGCTTAGCTTACCATTTGTAAACTAAAATCGTAGCCATTGTTTAACGGGATACGGGTTTTTGGTGCCCTAACTAATGACAAGAGCTGTGAATAAAATATCGTTAGCTTAACCATTGTCATTAGCTAACTAATGAAATATCGCTGTTGATATCATAAGCGTTCTGGGACTCAAAATTTACTCTCTTAATGTTTTGTATTATCTTAAATACATAAAGAATAGTTACGTGCAAACATTACCAACTTTTCAATCCCTGCTTAAAATTCTATTTTTTTCCTTTTGTCACACATGCTTTCTTTTATTTCGTTGCTTTGTTTATATTTATTTTGTTATAAATATGTGTTTTGTATTTAGATTAGTAGAATCTCTAAAGTCAAACTAAACAGATAGATATTTAATAACCTGGATACTGTTTATTCCAGTAGCCACGCAGATTAATTCGCGAACAATGTACCAATGACTATAATGACTGTTTTTTGTGTAGGTGTTGCCGTGGCACAAAGAATTATATAAGAGTTATTAATATTTGGTCTTTTTTACAATTTTTTATTAATTAATATAATTACATTAGTTGTTGTAGAAGTAAGCGAGAATGGGGTCCTTTTTAGTCTCAGGTATGAATTTTTAAAACAAATATGTTCGAAAATTCTTGATACCTAAAACCAATGTTTGTTTGCGCTCGATACATTCTCGATATTTGGTTGACAACAAACTTTCCATATATTTTAAAGCATATATAAAAAAAGCGTTCATAAAATTATTCGCATTTGATTGCTAATCTTGAATATTTGTGAGAAAAATATTTGATACAAATTTAAAACAATATCTTAAATGCGCTTAGTGAGCCTGGTGATAACTTATTCATGCAGCCTTTTACCGGGGTATAAAAAATCATCGGACACACATTCAGTGGGTGTTGTTTTGGGTGTCCATCGTATAGAGCATTTTCCATGACATCGTTAATTGCAATCGCTAGATGGCTCTAAAATGACCTAGAGATAGTCACATTCTACTCCCACAGTGAACGTACTTATTTCAGGCTCTTTTATTAAAATGAAGAAAAAAGCAGAAAAATTAAAAAAAACTGTTTCAAGAACCCCCTTTTGTTTATTCTAAAAAAAAATTCTTTATTGTTACAAAAAAACAATATTTTTTTATACAAAGTTCTCCCAAAAAAATTAAATTTATATTTTAAATTATATTAAAATTACATTTTAAATTATATTTTGGTATAAGCAATAAAATAATACAAATTTTTTAATGATTTAATTTTTGCGATACAAAAAATACATTGATAGTTTGAAAGATGCAAATGTGTTATGGAAAAAGTTTGGGAACCCTATCTTAAGGCTAAATATTACATTACTTTTAATGAAAAAATTAAAAAACGGAAATAGTCTGAGTGTTGAGTTAAGTTTATTCTCCTTTTCTGCGCACTTATTAAAGCTGTTTTAATTACTCTAAAAGCAAAAATAAATTCATTTCTGAAAATTTATTGAAAGACAACTTTGTACATGGATGTCTGTCAGTATCTAACAACAAGTTTTAATTCATTAAATCTCTTAAATATAGGCAGATTTTTGTAAAAATGTACTTTGATTAAAAACGAATAGTAAAAACCAGATTAAGACTATTAATTTAAGGTAAAATTAAACAGGAAACTTATGGAATTTATTTGTATATGAAAAACAGGTAAATTATTTATCCCAAACCCTTAGCATTGCCATTTAAGTTAAAAATATGCCATTTAAATATTCTTCCATATTTTTGAAAAAAACCCCAAAAAAAAAATAGGAAACATTTTGTAACGCATACACGTTTTTAAAAGATTAAGTGTTTTTTTAATAGCCTTTATATGAATCTAAGTGGATTTAGTTATTTCCGTATATCTGTTTGTCTCTCTGTAAGAAGACAAAACCCTGTGAAAATATTTTTTTATTTAATTAAAAATTTAAGTTAAATTTGGCATTGAAAATGAAAAAAAACAGCTCTACACAATAGGTTATGTTATTGAAACTCCATAAGTAAATTTTTTGGTTGCAAAAAATATTTTCCTTAAAATTTATGAAATTAACAAAACTTGATCCTTTAAGCTAATAATACCGAAAATTATGTGTAAAAAATGTAATCTCATACATTGAACAAGAGTGTAACATGACCGTTTCTTCACCCATACATACTCCATAGAGGCCTAATTTTAAAATTTGATATTATTTTTAATAAGCAAAGATTTTTAATAAGCACAGAGCTCTCAGTTTTTGTATTTAAACTAAAGTTTTTGCTAGAAATTTATTTTCCCGGATAATTTAAAACAAACTTTTCCATATAAGAATTTTTTCTTAATTCGTATTATTTTACGTATATTAATTGTGTTCAAACTTATACGTAACTGAACTATTCTTTCTTTATTTTTAACTCATGTCCATAACACTTTAACGTCCATAACCCTTATCAAGAGTATTTTTTTTTTAAATATTGGTACAAGACAATACAATGTTGGTGGTTTATATACAAGACTTAATATATCCACATTTACTTTCCTTTCATTTGTTACCTGTGGTGAAGGGTATAATAAAAAATGCTTTTACTAAAATTTTTGTTTTTTATAAAACTTCAAGTTTTGCTTCATGTTTTGTTATGTATATTGATTTACAAAATCATATCGCACACCCAGTTCAAAAGTGACACAACGAGTTTATATGCTTAAACTATGCACAATACACTTGTTTATCTATAAGAAAAATATAAGTGTATTTTTTTTGTTGCTAAAAAAGAGTTATGTCTTTCTTTATGTTTCAATTAGTATAAAGTAGCAATTCATAAAAGTGACTTATTTTTAGCTGTGTCAGAAAATATAATGGTAATAGATCCCTACGCTAAGTGTTAAATAGTTTTAATTCGAATTCAATGGTCCAACGTTTTTAGTTTTTATTATTTCTATTTACGTTAAAAACATTTTATTTTGGTTGCTGAACTGGTTGTGCGATATTAAAATTCCTTAAAAGCTCGATATGCCGAATCTTAAAAACCCTTCATTATAACATTGTTCTTCCAAAACATAGAAACATTACTACAACTATTTAGTTGGTTGTTATAATGTGTATGGGATTCGCTCATAGGCATAAAATAACAAAGATTTAGATGTTGTTGTAAAATGTATATTTCACACTTCTCATATACTTATGTTCCGTTTGTTAGCTGACGTTGCTAATTTTTGCCACTGAAATTCTTCTAAATGTTTTCAATATAAACACGCGGCAACGTGATTTAATCTTCTGCACAATAAAGGTTAGGCTTCTATGCCACTAGATTTTTTAAAATATTTTTGAGAGCAGCATCATTGTTTGAGAACAATGAACTTTTAGATTATATTAATAAAGAAAGTTTTTTTTCAATTATTTCGCAACTAATTCTATTGACAACTACATAATAAAACTATAACAGTTTAGTTTATAAACATTTAACAGAATATATTTTATTATTAACAATAATATGAATGCAGTTCAAACAACGTATTATGATCAATAATAAAAACAAATATTAAAAATAATGATTCTGAACACTAAACCGCTATTAAAAAAATTTATTTATTTTTTTACATCCTTTTATTAGGATTTTAGTCTTTATTGTTTCTTTATGGATACTTTTGAATTTTTTTTTTTTGTTGCTCTTGTAGCTGTGTTTTGCAAGGTTTTGTTATAAATATTTACAGGATTCTCTATTATAGTTTATAACCGTACACCCGTGCATTTATTGATATATGTAACTGATTGTACAGTGGCGTGCAATTAAAAAACATCGCCTGGTTTTGCTTAACAAAATTATTTAGTATTTTTTTGTAATTGTAAAATTAATCAAAGGAATATTTTATATGAAAAATAGTTGTTTAAATTTATTATTAAAGAATAAAGACTGCACTTTTAAACAGAATAAAAAAGTCAATTTTTGACAACTTTTAACAATATATAAAAAACAAATAAAAAGTATTTATTGCAAACGTGTAATAAATACAACTATTTTTTAATAACCAAAAAAGAAACAAATCATTTTTAAAAAATTTAAAAACTAATTTGTCACAAAAAAATCTATACAAATTTCAGAAATTTTTTAAAGCAGTTTACAAATAGACTTTTGAAAGTTTTAAAACAGATATTAAATTTTTTCTTAAATTGTTAAAATACATTTAGGCAAAGCAATTGTCTTTAAAAGTTCTTTCAATAATTCTAAAAACGCGAGTCAAAAGTATTTTCTGTTATTTATTTGCACATCACTGTACACAGATTGAAAAAAGAGTTGGAAAGGGTAGAAATGGTAATAATAATAATAAAATTTACATTTTATAAAAATAATTTTTATTATATTTATAGTTTTCTATAAATTATTTTCTAGCAATTGCTTTACGTACTTAATCAAAAAAAAAAAAAAAACATTTTAAAAGTTAAACAAAAAATTCTCATAAAAATAGTTTAAAAAATCAATTCAGTTGAACAACAAACTTTTGAATGCAGTAATAAAGCTAAAATATTATCTACAAAACATTCATTATTGTTTTTGAAGAAAGAAAATATAGAAAACATTTTGCTACAAAAACGAATTAAATTTTAATAGTTTTTTTTTAACATTCGTTTCTATCATCATGTTTGTTTTATAACAAATTTTTATTATGTTTTAATAACTCTATAATTGTATTTTATAAAACCAATTATTTTGTTTGTTTTTATTATTTCATTTAATTTTATTGATGCCAATTTATAAAACAAATTTTTTGTGTTTAATTTTTTATTGACACAGTTTATCTATATTTAGTTTTTTTATTTTACTGCAAATATTTATTTTAATTAAAAAAATATTTAAGTTTTCTTTTAGTCACAGAATAATTTATTTGTTGTGTTGCTTAATGCAATAGGGCTAGTTACGTATTTATACATGTGCATAAAATCAAAAGAACCTAATACAAGAAGAACCACGGAATGCTATAGGTCATATGCATAATTTCAACATTTGTAGGTCCTATTGAAAACTCTTAATTTATTTGATGTGCTAAATCAATACTAAATCAAAAACTTCTCATAAGTTTTGATAATTTTTCAACGAGTTTGGTTGTTCGTGTTGTCGTTTGGTTCAATTGCACTTTGTTCGATGCCAAGCAAACATACGGACATAATATAACGCTGCTTAACTAGTTGGCTGTTGGGCCGAAAGTGTTTCAATCAATGAAATCTCATATGTGGTTTTAGAACATATTTAGGGTTAGGTTAGGTTAGGTCGACAGAAAAAGCCTCAAGGGGTCTCATGTCCCTTAGGACATATACCTAAGTCTGCTATCGGCTTGTTGTGCGCTTCTTGGGGGGGTGGGGAAAAAGGGGAAAAAGAAGAAAAATGAAAAAGAGATTGAGAGAATCGCACTGCTCACAGGAATTCAGTCATTTGGACGAACCTCCTTAGTGGTACCCACCCTACACCTCTAAGCCACGTCCGGTATAATGTCCGACGCAAAACATTGGCCCTTGCATCTGCAAAAGCGGGGCAGTAGCATAGGAAGTGTTCCATCGTTTCAATGTCCTCCCAGCATGCTCTGCAGTCGCTATTCTCTACCACTTTCATCCGGTAAAGGTGTGCTCGTAAGTTGGAGTGTCCTGTCAGTACACCCATCAACCTACTCAGTTTCGGCTTTCCCAAACTCAGGATCTCCCTTGTCCTATCCTCCTCAAGATCACCCCATAAAACTTTAGTTATTCTTCCAACTGTTTCATTTCTCCACAGTTCCTTATGGGCTTTTTCTGCCCAATCTTTTAACTCTGCTTTCGTTGCTACGAAGGGTTTTGAGTTCCCTAGGTTCACTGCCCTAAGTCTTCCAGCCCTAATCACCAGATTATTTGGCCGTTCATTCTCGATTTTACCAAAGTGGCCGGGTACTCTTATTTACTTT
>NDXZ01071428.1:0-10829 GCA_003055125.1 Paykullia maculata | reverse complement strand
TTAAGTTTTTTTTTTTTACTCAAAAATTATTATATTTGTGCGTAAGACATGTCTTTTGGGGTATTTTAAAGCAACACAATTTTCGATTTTTAAGCAAAAAAAAATTTTTTTTCGAGATATAAGCAAAAAAATTTTTTATTTTTTTTGTTTTTTAACACAAAAATGAATTAATTGGGAAAAACAGCAAAAAAATTTTGTGTATTTAGAAAAAAAATTTACTAATATACACACATAGAGAACGTAGTGAAGGGTATATAAGATTCAGTATAGCCGAATATAGCGCTCTTACTAGTTTACACTACTAAATGCTTTTTTTTATTTAAAAAACACTTGTTGACTTTTGACATTTTTTATGATTACTACCAACTTTTGCAATTTTTTATTAAATTTTATATAATGACTGTATAATTGTGTATATCTTTTTACTATAAAATATACACTGGAATTAAAACAGATCCCCTCAAAATAACATAATTGTTTAATTTTTGCAAACATTCGATAGGCGTTTAAGTAAAGCAAAATACATATTACCGATTTTAAGTCTCAAGTTATTTACAATAATTATTTATGTATGTTTTCAATTTGTGGCATTTTTCCAAATTGCCATCATAATTTCTTATAGGAATATGTATGTATTCATTATACTAAAATATTTTTCATTTTATTTTTTATTTTTTTGCTTTTTGTAGCTGAAATAACAATAGAAAGAGAGATAAATAAACTTGTCATATATACATAACTGGATTTAAGCTGAGTTGTTTATTTTTAAACAAAGTTTAAAGTCATAATTATATTTAATTGCATTTTCCTAACGAAAAATAAGCAAAAAGTGAGAGAAAGAAAACGATATAGAGGAAAACCTCCATACATTAATACCTATGTGATGTTTTTTTTTAAGTGTTTAGATGTTTTGTTAAAGAAAAGCGCGGAAATCAGGAATCAAATTCCTAAGAATCTGTAAGATCTAGTGAAAATCTAAGTTTTAAGGAATTTTATAGATTTTTTACTTCAAAAAACTTACAATTTAATTATAAAAAACTTTATTTAAGGAAAATTTTTGTTAATAATTTGAACAAAATTTCATTTTATTTTTTGTAAAAAAATCAGCAAACTTCCAAACAAATAGGGGAAACGGGCAAACCCTAACTTTACAGTTAAAGCGCGGTAGAAAAATATTTAAGTTTGCTATTGGAAATGGATTTCAACTACCCAATAAGCACATACAATTTAAGCACGAAGAATTTCCTAAAAAAAATTGCAATCAAATATAATTTTTAAATTTTAAAATTATTTGACATTTAAAAACCGAATTATTTTTTTTTTCTTTTACTGAAGATTCAAACCTGAAGTTTAATTCCTTTTGTTAAATTTCCTTTTTAAATTTTACTAAAAATGCTTATTGGGTAAGAAAAAATAACATTAGACAAGCGGAGCTTTGGTAACATTTCACAAAAATTAAAAAAAACAACATAACAAACAATAATAAGAAGAAATGCCTAAGATCAAACACTAATTGAATTTGCAACAAACATCAACATTGATGGACAACCGAACACAATAACAACAATATGTATGTAGTTGTAACAAATTGCACAGTGTTTACAAGTGAAGACATGTTAGACAATTAAGTGAAAAAAAACTTCATGCTAGATTTTCCAGAAACAATATGGTATAAATAAATAAAATTTAAAATTAAACATTTTTGGGTAAAAATATTTTAAAAAAAACATTATTTACCTATATGATATCTAGATATGTTTTGCAAAAAGATCATATTAAAAAATATATGTTAAACCTATCTCTTAATATCATGTAAAATCTTTTTTTTAATCTTCCTATCCTTTTTTACCCACTGTCATTTCTGTTATTGCGTTAAAGCGTTTTTAGCTGTTTTTAATGTTATTGTGTTTTTCACAAAATAAATACATTTTGTGTTTTACGTTAGATATATGATTAGTTAACATACAAAATGAATTGAACTGCCAACTAAATGATGGTTGTACATTTTACGTACATACCTATAACATGTGGTAGTTTGTTTATAATTTATTTATACATAAATATTTGATTTGTGATAGGATATTGCAACAAAAAGTGTTATTTATATAAATAGTTTTAACTTTAATACCATAAAGTAACATTTTTTTTTTTTTTGGAAGAAGAAAAATATGCAGTTAACAAATATATATATATATATATATTTTTAAACAATATTAAATTTTAATAATTATTATTTAGTTTGTTTGTACATATATCAAATAGTAACGTGACTGAATGACTAATTGATTTATCATCGCACGGCCCAATGCTAGAGACATGTACTTTAGACTGTGGGTTCCTCTCTCGTTGTATAGATCCACTAAGAAGAGATTTTGAAAATTCAAATATTTAGGGGTAAAATAGGGAAAAATCGATAATCTAACATCTGCTAACCTAAACAAGATACAAACAAATTTTTAAAAGCATTGTATTCTACTCAATAAATAAGTGAACATGTGCTGGTTTTTTTTTTTTTTTGATATTTGAAAGCTTGCGAGGTAAAAACGGGTAAATATAAATTGTTGGTACTTTTTTGGGGCCCTTATAACTACTAAACCAATAAACATAGACAGAATTTAAAAACTAGAATACGTTTTGATTTTAAAAAATTTACGTGGTGGTAAAAGTGGAAACTTTGAGAAACCATTTGGGGTAGCAAAGCAGACCGGGTCAGCTAGTTTATATATATAAAATAGTAACGTCACTGATAGATTGATTCATTATCGTACAGCCCAAACGCATGAAGCTAGTGACATGAAATGTGGACTGTGGTTTGTTGTATGGAAGGGATTTTCGGATATTCAAACATTAAGGGGGTAAAAAAGTAAGAAATAGAATACCTTATATCTGCTAAACTAAACAAGATAAAATCAAAATTAAAAAAGCGTTGTAACTTACGTAATAAATAAGTGAAATTTTTATGCCTGGGAGGGTTTAAAGACGGGTAAATATAATATTTTGGTACTTTTTTTGGGGCCCTTACAACTACTAAACCAATAAACATAGAGACATAATTTAAACTACGTTCTTTACTTCTCAAAAAAAATTGGTATACGTTTTCAGTACTTTTTCGAAATTCAAACCTCAAAACTGAAGGTGAAAAGTGCAAAAAAGGGGGGAAACGGGAAAAAAACTGGTTTGATTTAAATAAAACACGTGGTAGAAAAGGGGGAAACTTTGAGTAACCAGTTTGGGATAGCGAAGCAGACTAGGTCCAAGCTAGTAATTTTATATTTTTGTTAAACTCCTCAAAAATCTTAATATTCATTTCAAATTGTCTGGCATTCTCGTTCGTTACATATTTGCACTCTTGGCTAAAGTTGCCAGATAAATATTCTTTAAATTTCCAAAATTTGTTTGTTTTTAACTTATTTTTAACAAACATCTAGAGCATTGTCAAAAGTGCCGCTTTTTAGGGGGTTTCAGTTTCCCACTTTTTAATATACAATTGTAAACATAATTATTAATAATAAAAAAATAAAAATATTAATTATAGGCAAAGTTGCATAAAAGATTATTTAAAAATAAACCTTAGAACTATTAAAAGTTTTTTTATATGTCTTAGAACCTATGAAATGTTTATTTTTCGTTTTTTCAGCATAGGAGTTACCAAGTCTCGCTTTTTTAAGAAAAAAAATGTTTATATTAAGGTAAAACATACCCAAAGTTATTTTATTGCAACAAAACCGAAACCTAGATAATATATCAAACTTAATGCATAAAAATGTTAGCAAATGTGCAATCGCCTTGTGCATTAAATGATGACGTTACGGAAAATTAAAATTAGGAAAAAAAAGAATTTTCCCAGACTTTACAAAAATTGTTTCCATGCATTCGTAAAAATTTTAGTCAAAACAGTCTTAAGAACTAGAAATTTCAAAACAGAGATTTAGATGATTTACTACAAAAATAAGAAGAAAAGTGTCCAGAAGAAAAAAATAGAATAGCCATAACACTATAGAGCAAAATCAACACGAAATAATCGCTTTAAAGTGACTGCTTTTGCGAATCATTTTTGTAAAGTACATGAGTTTAATAAAAAACTCTTGATAAAATATAAAAAAAATCCTGTGGGGCAAATTACGGCATTCGATATCGATCGAAAATAAATTTTTAATATGAAAGAAACTAACAACTTTTCCCAAATTTTTTTCTCCAAATCATTGGTAACCTTGCCATATTAAATTCAACTTTTAGAAAATTCTTATAAATTAAATAAATTTTATTATTTCTAACTTTGATATACATATGTACATACATATTTTTCGTCGCATTTTATTTATGCTGACTATGGCCCTGCATAGAATTTAAAAAAAAAACTACAATTTTGCATAAAACGGTATTTTGTTGCTCTTCCAAATAACACTTCCCTTGCGAATCACCGTTTATGTCATTGTATCTGTTTGTATTGATTGGTAAACCAAACCACTATTGCTTTTTCTATTTTGAATGCTTTCAAGTTGATTTTAAAACTAAAGTTGATTGTTGCCACTCACCTGATGCAAGTTGGTCAATATTAGTGTTACTACCGGCTAATGAACGCACAGATGATGAAGATGTAGAAGTCTTTAAGCCACCACCAGCAACCAAAGTTGATGGCGATGATGGTATTGGCGACGATGACAAGGCTGATGTTGGCGATGAAGCGCTTATTGTACGTTGTACATTTTGTTTACGTCGTTGTATGAGGTCACGTTTCCATTGTGGCATCTCGGGTAGGAATGAAGGCGATAAACTGCCAGCACTACTAAGAGCAGGTGAAATATTACCATGTGGTGGTGTTGCAATGGAATGTTGTAGCTGATGTTGCTGCAGTTGTTTTTGATTTGTTGCATCTAATGTTAAATTAGAGGGGCGTTCTGGAGTTTCTAGGTCGTTTACAGCATTAGACAACGACATCGATGATGTCGATGAATCAGCCTTAAGACATTGCGGCGAAACTAAAGGATATTGTGCAGACAGAGACGTTTCATTGCCGGCTGCTGTTTGCTGTAAAGTATCTACAGTTAAAGGTGAAGCAGCCATTGCTGTTTTTCTACGTTTACTAGGACTTTTTTTAATCAATTCCAAATAAAAATTTGTTATATCACTATATCTTTTTATAATTTTCTACAAAAATTCAGATCTTTTTGTCACTTTAAGCTTTCCTTTTTTAATAACATTTATTTAAATTTTTCTTTTTAATTCTTTAAATTTTTCTAATTTTTTATTGAGAAAAATTCTGAATTTTCAACTTTTTATAGTTTTTTTATACAGCTCTATGGTTGTCGAATGCCAAACGCGCACTGGCTAAGGTGTTTAACAGAAATTTATCAGATACTCTTGTCTGTTATGTTGTTATCGCACGAGCAGTATGTGTTTGGGCAGGGATGGGGAGAAATGCATGCTTAAACAAATAAAGTAACGTCAACAAACAAATGTGTTAAAAAAAGTCAAGAGTACTTGATGTTTAGAAAAACTTTAAAGCTCAAATGAAACTTTTTGTAAAACTGTGGCGTCTTTTGGCTAAAATTTCTAATTAACATTTTTACAACAATTTTATGGTCAATATTAAATATTCCTTTTAGTGTTTATAAAAAAAAATTCCACCTTTTTCTTTAAACAATTTTACTAAAGTTGTTTTCTAAAAATGTGATTAATCGTTATTGGAGTTTATGGTAATAAAAACTAGAATTTCTTATGCTGCAAAAAAAAACTTTTTGTATCACATCAAGTTATCCATGTATGTTTATCTTACAATGGTTTAACTTGTTTTAAAGTATATGTCATATTTTTAATAATAATAATTATTGACATAAGATTAAAAAATAATTGAAAATCAAATTCCAAAACAATTTTATAAAATTAATTTTAATATTTTCTAAGGTTGCCTATAATTAAAAATGCAGATAAATGAATACACATTAATTTTGTTTAGTGCACTGAGAGCAAGAGAGCATAATAATATGTAAGTATGTACATGTTTTTTCTCCCTGTTTCAAAAGTTAAATAGGTATGTAGTTACTTAGTTTTTTGTGCTACATTGTAGTAGTTACCAAAAAACTTACATTCGTATGAACTTTTCCATCCCTGTTGCAAATATGTTGCCACCGTCTTTGTTGTTGCTATTGCTGTTATTATATGCTGTTTTTTGTTTTGTGTTTCCTCTTCGTTAAGAAAACTCTCTGTCAGCAGCAGCTACAACAACAGCAGCAATTCGTGAAAGAAACTATGATGAGTACGGATTTTCATTCATGCGAATATTTTCTTAAGCATTTTTTTATGTACATACGTAGTTGTTGTTGGTTTTTTTCCCTAGTTTCGCTAAGTTGGGTGGTTGAATGCTGTTTGGGCTATAGTTTAATACTATGTACTAAAATAAAAGCTTTAGTTTGTTTTCTTTTCATGCATAGGTTATGGTTGTGTTTAGGAAAATACTAATAGATACAACAAAAAATACATACCTATTACATACTAATAAATAAGACTAAGAAAAAGGTTCAAAAGTTTAGATACTTTTGTTAGTGTTTTGTGTAATGGAATGTCTGTTTTACGTTTAATTTTTTTTAATTGGATTTACTAGTTATTAACGTAATGTGTTGTTTCTCGTATTTTTATTGATTTTTTTTTAACAAAATAAAAAATAGGTTTTGATTTTAAATATATACCTAGGTATACGAAAGAGATATTTTCGTTCTCTGGTCTCATCATGCCCTTCACCGCAAGTGGCAAGTGCACATATATATACATATGTATATATGTAGATAGAGCGGTCGATTTAGCCATGCTCGGCTGTCTGTCCGTGTGTTCAGGTAGAATTGTATATGGTATCAAAGTTTTCTTCTTACATAGGTACCTACACATGGTAAAGGGTATATAAGATTTGGTACAACCGAATATGGCACTCTTATTTGTTTATTGTTATCTTACGCCATAAAAACATGTCATATTATTTTTATTATAAAATATTTGCCTATTTGTAATCTGAGCCAAAAAATTCAAGATATCGTTCACCGGCTGCGATAATGGCATATTTCAAACGTAACTTTTTTAATTTGTAAAATTATTTTGTAAGCAATTATGCAAAATGATATTAAAAATAATATTTTTTAATTTGACAACAATAAATAAGCATCTTTTTTTTTTTAAACCAAAGTGTTACTACGAAAGGTGATTAATTGCACTTCGGAAATTAGAAAGTTTGAGAATTTGAAATTACGAAAGAGACAAAATGTTTAAAATTTTTACATAAAGAAAGTAACAACTGATGATTAGTTGACCTAGTAGGTCACCTATGTATGTAATTGTAGGTCACCCATGAAACAAACCTTCACCTTCCTAAAGGAATCAATTTTAAAATGTGAATCTATTGCAGGCGGTGAGCGATATTATTGTTTTTTTTTAATGTTTAATAAGGTTCATATTTCTTAAAGGTTTATTCTGTTAACCACATGTTTGTAGTATGTTTTTATAGACTTTGTTTTCATTTTTAAAACCCTTTACACATGTGGTAAGGGTCTGTCCGTCTATCCGTTTGTCCGTGTGATGGTTGAAATCAAGTTTATCAAGTTTTCGTAACTCCCATAGGTCACCCAGGGTTATATGTGGTATCAAACTTTTGAAAATACTTTCAAGAACATCGGTATTGAAAAGATCCATCAATACCCGGCTGAGATATAAGCAAAAAAAGACGATTGCCTCGTTTTTTAAGTTTTTTTTTACACAAAAAAATTATTTTTTTGCAGCCTTGAAATAGACTACAGATATATTTGAAAAAAATATATTCACCAAAACACAAGTGTACATATGTTTTCCCAGATAATGTTATACCCTACACTACTATAGGTGGGACGCAAAATTATATAATCTAACGGGCCGTAAATGGCCTAGCTTCTATATAAGACCAGCTCCAATCGCTTTAAAAAAACTAGAATTAAGAAAATCGTAGAGAAAAACCTTGTTAAGAAATTTTGTTATGATCTTTTATTATCAAATCTAAGTGCCATCTATGTAACAACAACTGGCGAAAATCACCCAAAACCTCATAAACTATGAAAAATATTTTTACACTTTGGCTGACTAATGTCTAATTCATAATACCTACATATATCGACACAAATTATTTTATATATGTATTATGGTCTACGGTATTATATTGTCAGTTTTGACTGACTACAATGTTCCTACTTCATTTGGTTTATGTTGTTAGTTTGTCTGCTGATGATGGACCTCAATTTGCTGTCGTTTTATTTTTATTACAGATAAAAACAGCAACAAACAAGATTTATGTTTTTAGGTGCAAAAAGAATTGGGTAAATTAAAAAAAAAAGTTAACTTTAAATAGGACGAAAAACTGTGGCAAAGTTCATTTTTAATATAAAGCTGCGTACAAAAGACAAATTTAATAAAGTTTACAGAAATAATGTACATTAGAGTGACAATCGTTTATATGAAAATATAAATGTTTATTGTAATTTTAAGGTGCTCGGATCAGAAATTTTTTAGAAATTAACCCTTGTAGCCCTTTTGGGTCAAACAGTATTATCTTAAAATTTTTTAAAAATCTTCATTATTTGGTGGAAATTTATAAACATTTTTGTTTTAAAATATGAATTGCAATAAAAAAAATAAATCAACCCTGACATTTACTTATTATTAAAATTTATTTTTAATATAAAAATGTTTATTTGAATTTTTCAAATCAAGTTTGTGAAGTTCACATTGACCCAAAATATGTCGAAGAGTTGATTGATTATTTTTTAATGCAATTCATATATTTAAACAAAAGTATTTTAAATGTCTAAAAAAAAATTAGGAATAATAAAGAATTTAGAGAAAATACAGTTTGTGGGTTATTTTGACCCAAAGGAGATACTTGGGTTAATTCCTAAAAATTTTAACTTTTTAATTATTTTTTATAAAATAATTAAAAAGTTAACGAGTTTCACAAATTTGTTACATATAAGTTGTAAAATTGGCACTAGTGTCACAATATTCCGACCCGAACACTTTGAAATTCGAAAAAAATCGGCTGTCACTCTAATGTACATAGGTATAATTAGTAAAAAAATTGTATAATTTTTTAAATTTTGGATATGAAGATATTTTTAGATGACAATTCCAAGTATTAATAGGTATGTATATGTCAAATTTCAGTGGAATAATATAATTTCAATGTCAAAACCAAAATTAATTAAATATATGCGTATAGGTAAAAATGTAAATGTATAAATACCGCAGGTTTTTTTAGTTTTTAAAATTTTTAGAAAAATTTAGTTTTTTTTTATTAAAAATGTAATTTTATGAACACAAATATGTAATTACCTTTGAACAAAAATAAGTTGTTATTTAATTTCAATATAAATGTTTTTTTTTTCGATTTTTTTAACTAACAAATAACATATTTTTATCATGATACAATAAGACTAATTGTATCATGATTTTTATGTTTGTAAATCAAATTGTATACAAATTATCGGTGTCTAAAAACACCTTTAGCTATATTTCCTTAAAATTTTTGTCTGGCATCTTCCATTAATTATTGATTTTTCTTATATGTGGATACGGCAACCAAGAAATGAAAACAAAACACAAAAATATAGTTTATTAAATAAACACAAATGAAAAAAAAGAAAACAAGCAGGCAAAAATTGAAAATAACCGGACGATAGAACTACAACAACAAAGGAAAACAAGAAAAGGTAGAGAAAGTAAATACATCTCAAATTAACTTCTTTTACATTTTTTATGGAAACAAACAAAACTTTGTAAAAGGGTGGATATGGATGAATAGAGGGCGGCGTCTTTTGATTGTGGAGTTTATTCCTGATCCACTGTTAAAGTGGGTGGCGGGTGGTACATACATTTTTGTATTGAGTCTAACAATTTAAAAGAGTTAGTAAAATGCATTAGGCAGAAAAAAAGTAGATACACACACTAACACATTTTTACATACATACCTACTCAAAAGCAGCAATATTAATAATAAAACATATAACATGCATTAGGAAAAGTAAAGAACAAAAAAAAGGAATTTATATTTTGTAAAAAAACACACTCACTATACATACACACCTACAGACTCAGTGGCTGCAATAAAAGATCGCAGACTCCAGACAGATTCAATTAATGTCTGGGCTGCAGTAAAAATTCAATATTTTTACTATTTTTTTAATATGAAGCTTTAATAATTTCATAAAATGTGTGCTTTAAATTTATTTAATTTCATTTATTTTTTATTTAAGCTTAACAAACACAAAGTAAATTTTTTTTAGTTACCACTTCACCTTTTTTTTAATGCCTTTTTTAATGTTTTTTTTTCGTTAATGACTTTTAAAACTAATATTTCATAAAAATGATAGGAAACATTTTTATTTATTACTTTTATCTAGTTAGAATCTTTTTAATTTTTATCCAAAACTTTTACATTTTTTTCTCGAGCACAAACCGCGCAAACCACATAAAAATCTTTTACATACTATCTAAAGAGGACCAAGCCGACTTATAATATCTGGCAGCGGCGCAGTCACATAAAAGTAGCAATGGCGGCTTTAACTCTTTAAATTTATTGGAGTGCGAGGTACACATGTCAAACAATTTTCATGTAAATTGATACATATTAGGTGCATTATTTTTTATGTGTGGAGCATAAATTTTTTATTTTTAAAAATATATATATACATACATATACGTAATATAAAAAAATAGTATTAACCATGATACAATAAATCAGCTAGCTTCAGTTCGGAGAGGATTTTTTATTCAGTTTTTAAACCCTTCACACACACACATGTGTTAAGGGTATATATAGG
>NDXZ01071399.1:0-10221 GCA_003055125.1 Paykullia maculata | reverse complement strand
CACATGTGTGTGTGTGAAGGGTATAAAAACCTATATATACCCTTAACACATGTGTGTGTGTGAAGGGTATAAAAATGTCCTCTAAAATTTATTTCTAAGATGCTAAAATAGTTATTTGTAAATCTTAATTACTGCAACATTTTTCAATATCGGGTCTTGCACTTAGCACACATACTTATAACACTGTGCGACAGTGAAAAAAATACAGAGACTTGGCTATATAGGTTCGATAGTACTACTTGAGCTGAGTAAAATCCTATCAAAAGCTGTCCTTCAAAAACGGTGTTTTTCGCAAAAAAAAGCCATTTTTTGCTATATAAGTCGTCTGAACATGTTCAGATCGTATAGATATGTCCACAAAAGTTTTTTCATTTGACTTTAGCTAAATTTTTGTAGAAGATAGTATAGAAAAAAGGAAAGGTTCCTGTGAGCTATGCTAAAAAAAGTAAAAAAATCAATTATTTTTTTCGTTTTCTTAAAAAATATAAAAAAAAAATGTTTTCGGCCAATAAAATGTTCAAAGTATTATTCATTAGATACTTACCTACAACTTTGCTGATGACATTAAAACACTATCACTGAGTCTGAATGAGTTATTGGCTAAAAGGTTATGATTTCATTTTTCGGAAAATTCACCAATATGTTGAGGCCCATAAAATCAAAACGCGAACTAATATTGCAAAGCGGGGCTAGGGTTTTACTCAGCTCAAGTAGTGCTATCGAACCTATATAGCCAAGTCTGTGTACTTTGCAAAAAATTGTCTTTTGTCGCACAGTGTAATTAACTACATTTAGGCATGTTTTAAAACCTCCTACTTAGTATGCAAAAGGTTGTTGTCTGTGATAAAAAGAAACCAGAATTGCCAAAATTTGAAAATTATAATATTTATTTCAAATGGAAGTTATAATAGTGAAAAAAGTTAAAGGTCACTTTATTGTTTACTTCAACTAAAGTTACCTTTAGTTATCACTCAATTTATCGGCAAGTTATGAGAACGGCTCTTAATCGCATATTTGGTTGAGCGCCGTAATGTTTTCAAATCTAGATTTTTCATGCATGTTATGTAAAAATATCAATAGCCAATAATACTAAAGTGGGAATCCTTTCTAAGAAATGATTATAATTTTTTGGTTTTTAATTTGATTGGTTTTTAATCATATTTTTATTCTCATTACGCATTACTTTAAAAAGGGTATATATGTATGTGTATGTAAATGTAAAATTTTTTATTAACCTTGACCCAGCAACAATTGAAGTTTCAAACTGTTACTTTAGGCCTGTTTATAGAAAAAATTTATTTGAATATACTTTTTACATTTGGTGCTTATGCGTCGTTTATAGAATAACTTCACTTGGAACGATTTAACGGACGCAAAAAAGCTTAAGTTTTTTTTTAAACCAGCCTGCCCCCATATTCCGTAATTCGCTTAAGCTAAATCCCATCGCTAAAAATCTATAAAGTTGATTTAGCGATTTTTGGCTACGAATGCAATTTTGTAATGAGCATTGCTAAATTTGCAATGCCATAAAAATTGAATTCGCCCCAATTTTAGCGTTGAATGTCATCGCTAAAATGTTTAAATTTTGTATTCTCTATGACATTTTAGCGATCGAGATTTAGCTTTAGCTAAGCGTATTATGAAATACGGGGGCTGATCTACTCAGAACACTAAACTTCTATTTGTTGCCAAAGATAGATAGACTTGGCTTTTCTTTAAAATTTAATTTTTAACAATCGTGTGTGAGTTTAAAATGTCGTCTACATGAAAGGATGTTGGTAGGTATAGAAATCGATACACAAGTGACTTTAATTCTTTTTAAATTTGCCTGTCTGTGCATACATACATATGTATGTATATGATAAGTAATTCAATTTTTAAGAGCTTAAGAACCGCGCTAAAAGGAATAAAATATGTAATTATAAAAAAATTATCTATAATGGCATTACTATTCTTTCAAACTTTTAATATTCCTTAAGCTGAGTACTTCTACCTCATAAGCTTCTTTAATTAAATTAACAAAGCAAATTCGAATAGAGAAAGAGAGCAGAAAGAATTCGTTGCCGGGATGGAAAAGTTAATTCGATTGTACTTATCTGAACAAGTGAGTACAGATAATATTACATTTTTTTACAGCATATAAAACAAGATTTAAGTAAAAGTTTTCATATATACATTTTGAAAATGTTGGGTAACGCTGATGTTTCAAAAAAAAACAAACAACGGGTTGACATAGATTGCAATTACTTAACCCAGCATTTACTGTCTCGTAAGTTACGTATACGTGTTATCAATTAAATTTCTTAGACGTTGCTCGAGTGTTTTCAAGTTCAAGTAAAAGTTCATTGTTCAGAGTTACCAAAAACTTTACATGGGCACTTCTCTAGGAAAACAGTTGTCATTAAATATATTTATATTTTTTTTATAAAATTAATGTTCTGAATTTTTAAGATAAAAAAGACATTGAAAAAAAGCCAAAAAAAAACTTTAAGAAAAATTTTAAATAATTTTAAATGTTTTTTATTAGGCTTCTTCTGAATTTTAGCCATGAAACATTATTATCAAACTCATTTTGAAAATATATCCTGGAACATGGAACATGAAAAAGTATATACTAAAAATTAAATTGTTTCAAGATTGTTTTAATAATTTTTAAAATAGTAAAGACAAGTTGCTATGGCCGGACTTTTACATAAATATATAATTTAATAAAAATGAAATAAAATTTTTTTCAGAATCGCTACAACAATTTTAGTAAATAACTTTGTATTAAAAAAAATATTTGGTGCCAAACAAAGTTTTTATTTTCCATCCCTGATACATGTAGTTAGGGATTTAGGAATATATGTATGTATGTATGTATATAATTTGTATCTATTGGAAAAACGACAATTTTATTCAATTAAGGGGGAGATTTTTTATTGTCTGCTTTTTTGTATTCTGTTTTTTCAATGTCATAAATCACAATATTCCTTAATAATAAATTGATTGCAGTTTAATAGCATCAACATATTTCAATGGATTTTTCCTTAACTTTATTAAAGCGTGACGGATTATGGCTTGAAAATGAAACGAATTTAGCAATAAATATTTTTTTTAAAGAAAATGTGCCAAATCTTTAATACCCTTTACTACGTGTATTCATGTATGTATGTATGTGTGCATATGTATACGTACATACGTATTCATATGTCGAAAAGTATTTAAAGGCTTAGAAAACTTGATTTTTTTAAAATTTAATTTAAGTCTATATAGGTTTTTCGCCCATATCTTTGCTGATTCTGGGCTAATTAGTAATTTTTTTTTCCAAATTTATAAAAAGGCATGTCTTGCACATAAATATAATACTTTTTGTGTAAAAAGAAAATTGTTTTGCTTACATGCATCCCGAAAATTTTTTTTTGCTTACATTTCGAAAATTGTTTTTCTTTTGAAATTTCCAAAAAGGAATGTCTTGCACAAAAATATAATAATTGTATTGTAAATTTTTTAAATACCAAATACATATGTATGCACATGTGTAGTTACAATCATATGCTCTATTTATTGAAAATTTGTAGTAATTTGTTTGCTTTATTATTTTAACTAATATGTCATAAATGTGTGTACATATGTATGTACATACGTATATGACCATAAATTGATTTTTTGACAATAAATAATTTATCACTTCTTTTAAACCAGTATTACTTGAAAGTAAGGGTAAGTAAACTAAAGACGTTTTTTTTTTTATTTAATAAAAAAAATCGTTAATATCGAAAAAATTTTCCCAAAGAGTTGCAAAATTCAAAATAAGGGTTGTCTATCTTTGTCTATTGAAAATCATTTTTTCTATAGCCAAAAAAATAATATAAATAAAAAAGAAGACATAAAAGCTTAACTTGACAATTATATAATTTGTTGCACTATTTCCACTCTCTTAACAGACTCATTATGCATGCACGTGACTTCGCCTGTCATTACGCTGTACAAATATACATAAATATACACAAAATTTAACTTAATTGGTGGAAAATTTTAACATATACATATGTATGTATGTATATACATGTACATATATTATTTTCCCTTCTTATTATAAATTATGCTACGAGTCTTGAACTTATAATAAAAACTATACTTAAATAAACGCCAGTTAATAGTTACATTGATTTGATGTACATATGTATTAAAAACAATAAGATTTTAAGTCTTAAACATAGACAAAATTTTAATATCATTTAATTTACTCCTTATTATTTAATTCCGTCAATTGTCTTTCCTTTTAATACTTTAATTAATTAATTTTTTATTTTATATTAAGAATTTTTCCTCTACCAGAGATGACAGCATATTAAAAATAGACGACAACCGAATGACATACATATGTACATATTACAAGTATACAACATGGCTTTTTCAAAAACTTTTAGATTTTCATGTTCCTTTAAGACAGCATTATACGCTAGTTGTAGCCTGTAAGCTGCACAGGGAATATGGAATGTAAATTAATTTTTATTAATTGAGCCGTGTTCAAAATATGTGTGTATGTATAAAAAAATTATTTTTCTGCTATTTTCATAATTTCAGTCTTTTTCAATGCCGAAATAATATCTGTTAAAACCGGTACTGAAGGAATCGGTTTTCGAATACTGGGGGCAAATAACGGCAATCGATATCAAATGAAATTTTGTTCGATCGATCGAGTTTTCTTTACATTTGGTATAGGAACTCCAATTAGAATTGGAGGGAAAAAATTCGGTAGCGGTATCAATCATAATAATTATTATTTAGTCGGTATCTTTATGAATAACTATATCGTCTGCCAACCTTGCTTTTTTTAAACCGTTGACACACAACAATAATCAATTAGAAAATAATTTATAAATGTAAATATCGTGCCTTAACCGCGGAAATAGCTTGAGCGACAGAAATGAAATTTTACAGGAGAAAGTTTTTTTATATTATATCTTGTTTAAATCAAGTTAAAGAAACCAAATTTTGAATAAACATTTTGCTATAAATTCGTAACGGTACATTGTATGACAACTCAATTTTAAGAGATGATGCGAGTGATGTCAATGAACAAATTTATAGAAAGAAACGTTTTTTGAAAATTGTGTCGCTCAAGCTATTTCCGCGGTTAAGGCACGAAATGTATGTATGCACATGATATAGTTATTGTTATACATATGTTGCATGTAACAGTACCTTTATTAATCAGGCATTGAAAAGTGTTAAAAAATCATATATTTAGGGAACATTTTTAAATAATTCTTACTTAAAAGAAAGAAGAATATTCTTCTTATGTATGTTTTTACATTTCTTGGAAACTTCTAAACTTATAAAATATTAAAGTCTGTTTGTAAACAAAATTTAGGGAAAATGTTAAATAAATCATAAGAATATTTCGATATATTTTCTACTTTTTTAAAAATTAACGTTAAAAAAATTTGTTATTAATTTTTTGCTTTAAAATTTCTAAAAAAAAAATTATAACAACAAAATATTAGTAAAAACCGTTAAGTTAATTAAAACAAATTAAATTCAGTGTTGCAAACAAAAAAATATCTTAATTATTAAAATATTTGTGCTGACATCTGTTAACAAACTTTAACACTAACTCTGCTTTTTGCAATGGTAGAGAAATATTTCCGGCAGCTGATGAGAAACCGGGTCATCATCAGTATATAGTATTTATTTAATACTCAAAGCCGCCATTGCAAGCACAAAACGCCGTTACGGTTTTTCGGCATTTGTTTTCTCAGTCTCGTAATTTGGATAAAAACTATTTTGGAAATACATATTAAACATTTTTATATTATATATATATATATATATATATATATATATATAAATGTTTCACTAATCTCAAGTACCAAGCTTTTTAACAGTATCTATGTACATACAATTTACATACATGTGTATATGTTGTATGTATGTAGATAATCATTACGGTTTTTTATTTAAATAAAGTAACTCTTACATCATTTTCAAAATCTTATTCTAAAAAAATAATATTTACATTCATATCTACATATGTTTGTTTTATTGTCTTTGTATGTTTAAATAAATCCGCTTGCATGCGTAGCATATCTTGCCGCCGTTAAAAGCTTAAAAACAACTTTGTTATCTAATTCATTATCTCTATAAATTTTTGCATTTAATAAAACTTAAAAAAAGGTGTAGAACGGGAAAAGTTAAAGTAGTTTTTTTTAACGATTAGGTGTATGTATGTATGTATATATTAAAAATGTTTAACTACTGAAATGTTTTTCGATATACTAAGTTATTAACTTAAGTGCCAAAAAAATTAAAATATGTAGTAAACACCAATTGGAAAAATAAAAAACAACAACCACAATATGATTCCTTAAAAGAACCAAAAAACTTACACTAAAAAATTAGAAGAAAAAAATAGTGTCTGCCAAGTACTAGTCACACCAATAGATAAAAGAAGTACATACGAAGAAAAACGTAAAGTTAAATAAAAAAAGAAGACATAATTTACATTTATTGATACAAGATTAGCAAACAATTTTATTTAATAGAAAACAAAACAATTTTTTATTATTACATACACACAAACATACATATGTGTGTACATACAATAATAGAGAAAAAAATAATTACAAAAAAAAACGAAGGCGTAAACAAATACCCATACACACAGAAAGCAAACTAACAAAATGGGTAATAAAAATTCATGCTGTGCCTATTCGAGTCCGCAGTCGGATCGAAAATCAAAAGAGATACCGCCTGTTTACGAAGAACGTCATCACATACACCAACACACTCTACAGCATCCGGTAGATAGCCATGGTACAGCCTCTACGGCTGCTGTGCACCACACTGAAGAGTCAAATGACAATTCACAACATCTACAGCACATTTCGGAACGTGAAGGAGTAGAAGGCGAGGAAGATCCCTCCGTTGATCCTACAGCAGCCACAATGTTTTTAGAACGTTCCAAGGTTGAAAATGGTGGCATAACACGTAAGAGATCTCAGCACCAAATAGTTCAACAGAATTCTACGGGTGGCCTAAAGAAGAGTTCGTCATGTTCGACCATATTTCTAGACGACAGCACTGTCTCACAACCTAATCTCAAAAATACTGTCAAATGTGTGTCACTAGCAATTTACTATCACATCAAGAATCGGCAGTTCGACAGGCGATTAGAGATATTTGATGAAAAATTGCATCCTTTGACCCATGATTCGGTACCCGATGATTACGATACGCACAATCCAGAACATCGTCAGATTTACAAATTTGTTCGTACTCTATTCAATGCGGCCCAGTTGACGGCTGAATGTGCCATTATCACACTAGTCTATTTAGAGCGTCTACTTACGTACGCCGAGTTGGATGTGGCTCCTTGTAACTGGAAACGCATGGTGTTGGGTGCAATTCTCTTAGCCTCTAAGGTATGGGACGACCAAGCTGTGTGGAATGTGGACTATTGTCAGATCTTAAAAGACATTACCGTCGAGGACATGAATGAACTTGAACGACAATTTCTGGAACTATTGCAATTTAACATAAATGTGCCCTCGTCGGTGTATGCCAAGTATTATTTCGATTTACGCACTTTAGCCGAAGCCAATGAACTATCATTCCCCACAGAACCGCTGTCGAAAGAGAGAGCCCAGAAATTAGAGGCCATGTCAAGGGTTATGCAGGATAAAGTCACGGCCGAAGCCCTCAAAAATGGCATTAAAAAGTGGTCGTCTATGGACAATATTAGCCAAGGTGGTCCCAGACGTAGTGTGGCCATACTGTCGTGATTTTTATTAGTTTATTAAATTAAAATTGCAAAATGATAACAAAAAGGTTCACTTTTAAATCCAAAGCAACCACATTAAAAAAATAAAGGAAACCAATTGCCAAAACATATTTCTACTATGCACACACATTCACTCCATACAGAAACATACACACACAACACTATACACACAACTGTAAGAGTGCTCCAAAATTGTATGGAAGAAATAAAACTTCAAGATCTATTGGCTCTTATATCAAATAGAACTGTTACTTCAATTGTAAAAATTTATATATTATGCAATATATTTTGCATTTTTTCCGATGGATGGTTAGTTATAATGAAATTGTTTTATACATACACGTATACCAGTTAATTTTTTGAAAAAGATATATAGACATCAGAATAAATATTGTAATTTTAATTTATCTTTTTGTATTTGGAAGCAATATTTTTTGAGCTTTTAGAATTTTAAAAAATTAAAGGGCTATTACACAAATTTGGACAAGTATGATCTTCCCAAAGAGTTCTGATAAATTATACGTCCCAAATATAGTCGACTTAGTGACCGCTTTATCTTTCAAATCTTAAATGAGAAGTTTGTTAAAAATTTATATTTTTACCTTCCATTTAAAAAATGTCGAACATGTACACAATGTACGAAACAATAGTTTTTTTTAATCATACTTTTACAAAACAAATGCTATACGGGTTTGTTTAATGTTTTCATTTAATACACTTTAGTTTCGCTTGAGTTCCATTAATTTGTGATAAAGAATATTATGAAAAAAATAAGTTTCCGACACTAGCCGAGTAGAATGCATTCCCGAAACCAGCTAAGGTTTCATCTTCATCACTCTATGATTAGTACTATTGGTGTTGGATGTTAATATCATCTATTTAACTCACAAATTTAGAAAATAGAATTTATTTTTTGCAAATAATGACATACTTTTGTTTTAGTCTTTTGGTCATCCATCGAAGGGCATCGAAATTAATCATCAGAAAAAAGTTCAACTAAAAATACAATTTTAATTTTTTGCTTAAAAAGAAACAATTCTAGACCATTTTAGAGTCAATATACAAAAACTAATTGTTTTGGTGCAGTCAAATAAGAATTCAAAAACACATTACCAGACAAACCCAAATGTAACATTTGTCTCTGAAATTAAAAATGTTAAAAGCGTTTGCTTAGCAAATATGAAGACACAAACAAATACATAAAACATTTAATTTAAAAATCAAATTTATGTTGAAATTACATATGTATGTACATCTAAACGAAGTCATAAGGAATACAGAGTGTTAACAAAAATCTTAAAATTAGGAGAATCAATAATGAAACCAAAGTCAATTTTGAAATTAAAGCTAAAGAACTGATAAAAATTAATTTTTCTTTTTTAGACAACGAAAGTACCAAAATATATTTTTATATATTTTTTAATTTGTGGCAAAAGGTTCGAATCTAAAATATTAAAAGCCAAAAGAAATAAATTAGCAAGAGTATTTAAGCAATTTTATTACTAAAAGTTAAAAAAATTGAATTATAAAATTAAAACTATGCAACTTGACAAAGTAAAGCACTCACCTTACCAACTCTGATCAACTAAAAATTTAAAATTATTTTTAAAATGCAAAATGTTTGCTAAAAGATTTTAATAAAAATAATAATTGAAAAAAATCATAACGATTTCAGCTATTTTATTCTTAGACCACAAAAGTAAGAATCGTCTTAAGGGGAATTCTCAAAACTTCTCTAATGCGACGTATGTTTTTATTTTTAATAAAAAAAATAATATGTATGTATAGTACGTACTTTTAAAAAAAAAAAAAAAAGAATTTAATACAACATAAATTTGATTTATAAAATTAACAATATTTAAACTAGTAGATTTCAAGTAGTCTTAAAGTAATTAACACAACATAATAAATTATCAAACAAAAACAAAACATCAAAATAAATTATGCAATTTTTAAAAATTCAAAAAAAGAGAACGAAGTAAATTCGTTAAATAAAATATTTTTGTTTTTTATAATTTTTGGCTGCTATATTTTATATTTATATGAAACAAAAAATAAAAGAGCAAAACTGAAATATAAACATTCATCAAATTCAAAACCTCTGTTGTAACGTAACCTGCCGTAAGAATAAAAGTTTTTTTCAAACAAAATTTTTTAAATAATAAATCAACATACATATTTAAAGTTTTACAACATACAACAAAGGTTGTGAATTGGTCAATTGTTTTATTTCTTATTTATATTTTGTGTATATTGTATTGTATATTAAATACTATAAAACAAAACAAAAAACCCAAAAAATTAAGATTTACTTTGAGTTTACCTGCATATGTATGTACATATGTATATGTTATATATATTTTTTTTATTTATGTTTATGTAATTTAACTTAAAATATTTCTGTAGAAACTACAAAAAGAAAACACAAAACCCAATTACAGAATTTCTTATAT
>NDXZ01071381.1:0-16593 GCA_003055125.1 Paykullia maculata | reverse complement strand
TTCGGTATAGCCGAATATAACGCTCTTACTAGTTTATGTACATATAAGAAAATAAAACTGGACGCTTTCTCCTTATGCATTATTTTTGTTTCCTTTAACAACTTAAACTCTTACACGAAAATGTCTGATTAAATAGTATGTAAGTATGTTGCAAAATGTTGATGTGTTTAATGAAATTGATTCTCTTTTCTCATACATGTATTCGACTGAAAATATGTACAACTGAAAATTATGGCTTATTAGTTTTGCCATTGCACTGCCAACTGGAACTTTTATGGTAATAAGAATGAAAATGACATAATTAACTTAGGCTGAAATGCGTGTGTTTAAACACATTTTAAGCTAACGTATCAATAACTCTATTCAGTTTGAAATACCAAAACGGGTTTTATTCACCCTAATTGACCACAAGTTAGACTAACGGTAGCATATCTTTCTTTTTTTCTAAATAAAATTACAAAGTATATGTTGTCCAAAAACGATAATAAAAAACAGTTGCCATTTTAATCTCAATTATTAATTGTCATACACTCAAAAATAAATGTACGTTTCAAACGTATATACCGCGAATAACTATAACGTAAACTTAAAAAAAAACTAGTATCAACTTTTGCAAATTGTTTACATTTACAAATGCCGAAAGCTCAAAACAAAATATAAATATTTTTTAAAGAAAACTACGGATTCATTTGGAATATGTTTTTCTATAAATTTTTTCTTCGCAGCTTTTTGCTCTTAGTAAATATTATGATTTTCTCTTCTGTTATGAGAATCTCTTTTACAAAACATTGTTAAGTCTTAACATTTTTACTAACTTCCACTTTGGTACGTCGATTTATTAATTATTTATATTAGTTATTGCACTTTGTTTTTCGTCTAAATTTGTGACTGTATAACAAAATCTTTTCACATTAAGTGATTATCACGTGTTTAATTTATCGCAAGTGTACTATAATATAATTATCATCTTAAGTAAATGTTTAACAAAATATTTAATTTTACTTCAACCAAAGACTTTAAACTCCGTAAATGTACGTACATATGTATGTATGTATATTTGAATTTGTCTTTATGTGTTTTAGTCATTGGCAAATTTAGATGTTTTAATGATGAAAAATTAAATACAATACAAAAATGTGTGCAGATAAAAAGTGATCAAGGATCGAAACTAAACTTTGAGATCATGCAATAAAATTTTATTGAAATTTTCCCTATAAAAATGAAATAATATTATATTTTTTTAACTTAAGTTTTTGTTCGCCGATATAATAATTTAATTATTGCTTTTCGGCAAGGAAACAATTTAAGTTAAATAGTGATTTTGTTGATACTGATCATTACGGTCTCTGAAAAATATTATTTAAACAATTCATTATCACAAAATAAAAATAAATTTTCATAGAAAATTTAAAAAAAATGAACTTGAGCCTGAATAAAACTAAAAATTAAATTGTCTGGAAAGAAAAAAAATAAAATTCATAATTGTCATATTTCTATTATTTATTAAACTTATTAATCTATAAATTTATAAATGATTTTTATTTTGGCTTAAAGTTCTTATATTTTGAAAGCGTGATATTTTGAGAATGTTATTTTTATTTAAAAAATTGTTTTTGCTTATAAAAAAAAAGGTATTTGTCTTTTTTGGTTTATATCTTGGTCGGTTATTAAGCGACTTTATTGGATTTCAATAGCAAACATTTCAGGAACATTTTCGGTTTGTTTGATACTACTAACGCGTCCGTACGACATCAGAGTGCTGAGAACTTGATTTCAACAGACGGATAGACAGACAGACGGACAGACGGACACGGCTCAATCGACTTCCCTATCTATAAGGATTCAGAATATATATAATTTATGGGGTCGCAAATGAATATTGTAGAAATTACAAATGGAATGACAAACTTATATATACCCTTGTCACCTCTGGTGAAGGGTATAATAATATTCTCAATATATCATACTTTCAAAATATAAGAACTTGAAGCCAAAATAAAAATCATTAATAAGTAGTAAAATACATATGTACATATGTGTGTATGGATATGTATGTACATGTATGCGCCTAAGCATTTGTTTTTATCTAGCAGATAAACTGAAAACAGATATCTTTTATTTATGAAAGTATACGGCTAAGAAGTTAAACGTTTAGTTTTTTGTTAAATACCTACTTCTGAATCATAAAGTTATAGAATATACACACATGTATGTATGTTTGTATCTACATACCATAAAGTAATTTTTTACGTTTTTAAATTACGTGGGTATATTTCGGTATTTGTTGCGTTATTTATACTAAAAATTTTTAATAATTTAAAATCTTTTTTATTTTTTATCACTAATTGAAATATAAATTGTAGAAAGAATAAGGGTTTGAAATTTTTTAATAATTTAAAAAATCCATAGAAATCTTTTTTTGACTGAAAATTTTATTGTAGATCTGGAATCGATATTTCATTTCAAATGTTTGACAACAAAAAACCTAAGTGACTACCTACAAAAAGCTTTAAATCTTTATCTAAGAAGTGAAACCATTGCCTGAAAATGCTTCTTAAACATTTAGTTTAAAAAAATGACGCAAAATACATACAATATTTAGTGATATTTTTATCAGTTTCAGTATGATGATTTATCAAATAAATAAATTGAAATCTAAAACAACATGTAGGTATGAACTAACGTCTAATGTTTTAAAATTGAGATAAGAATTTACTAAAGAATAGTTGTTGTAAAATGAGGTCGCAACAATAAAATTAATATTTTAGTGCTCTGTGTTCTACTCCATAATAAAAAATTAAAAATTTATAAGTGTTATTAAACAAATCTGCTATGTGATTTCTGATGATTTTGAATGTAAGATCTTGTCTTAGATTTGGTGAAATGAATGACTGATCGAGTTTTAAAAATGTTGTGTTATTGATTTTATTTGGAGATTTGTATAAATTTTCTTTATTTTGCACTTACACACACGTTTTGAAGGTCAAACACACGTGTATTTAGCTGTTGTAAAAACCATAAATGTTTTTCGCACAATTAAGCTTTCAGTTTTGTTATTGTATTTTTAATTTCTAAAAGTATTTATCTATTCAGTTTTCTAAAAAGGTGTTGTCTTTGTAGAGATTTATAGCAAACACACAACGCTGACAAGAAAAAGAAAGCAGCATTTTTTTCAAGGTGAGGCTTATCTTTAAATTTGAAATATATATTATAAATCAAACTATTCATAATGAAATGAGCTGTTGAATTTTTTTGCACTTTTCCCTTAAGTAGTGAAAACATTTCATTAGAAAAAAAAAATTTTTTTTGAATTTTCTTTAATTTATAATAATTTCTAAATGGTGTTTAATGACATAATTAACAAACAAATTAAAATTGCAAGCAAAATAATATGCACAGTTTCAATATACAAACATTTATTATATTGGCTAAGATATATCAAAATAATGTTTACATTAGTTAAACTACATACTGTAAATTTGCATGGATGACAGCTGTAGTTTGTTTCAAACAGTTCTTTATATTTTGCTTTTAGTGTTTTATTCAGGAATGTAACATTATATCGAATTATCGAAAGTAATAGTTAGATTAGTTAAACAGAAAGTCAGAACATTTTATGTGTCACGCTTATAAACGAAACCATTTGTCAATAAAATGCTTCATATTACAAGAGGCATGTTTTTTTAGAGTGTTTCCTCTATAGTAGTTTCTAACCATTGTGCTATGAATAGTACTCAAGTGTGGATATATGAGACCAGCATCACCAAGTGTCCTTTCAAAGAGTAGACTAGGACTTTTTTTGGACGACAATCTTCAAAAGATGCCTCTAGTCCGTACTTAAGAAATGCACTTCTTTTATGTGCTTAAATACCTCCTTAGTACAACCCCGTAGTGGGATAAGCCGCCACGGTAAACTTTATTGTGAAAAAATATACATATGATTACAAATATATTTTAAAATTCTAGGGAAAAATATTTTCTAAATCCTCCATAATCGTAAGGAACTGACTTAGGTTATAGTTTACTTTACCATGTGCACGTTTTGATCATTTGTGAACTTGAGGCAGTAGCCTAAACTTCCATCTCCCTTTTCAAAAATTTTCCCATTTCCACTCACAATGCGGTGGCCATATGCCTAAAATCATTTTTTAATGTTAATGCCATGTATTAATCTTTCAAATAAAAATCTTTGTGGATTAAAATTTAATTTATTGTGTAATCGCTTGGCTTAATGAACAATGTTTCTGCCTCTGACATAGTTAATAAGGCTAACAATAGTTTTCAAGCCCCAAATAGGGAGCCATTTCTTGGTGACTAGTCCTCATATTAGCTTTTTTCCTAAATTTTTTCGTCCCGAATTTGTTGTATTTCTCTGAAATGGATTTTTATCAGCTTTTTTGTTGCTCTTTCAAGCTCATTTCTGTGGTAATATTACAGTTATCCTTTACCGGTGATGGGCAACCCACCTGCTTACTTTTCTTAGCCGCTGGTCATTATCCCCTGCACCATGACATACATTTTTTTTCGGTATCTTTTTATGGGTTTGTTCCATTTTGCGTGCGTTTTTTCTGTTATCTCCCCATAGAATACCCCTGCGGGATTCCAAGACTATATATATGTATTTGTCTAGTTTATGCCGAGTCTATATTTAGTCGATGTCTAATCTATGTACAGCAAGGCGAATATAAGTAGCCATCGTTTTTTCCTATATATTTTTCTATTCAAGCTGATAAATTTTTAAGCACGGTGAATTTAAAAAAATTCACAACGCACACAACTAACAGTTGATATTTTAGTTTTTTTTTTGCCAATTATTTTGAAATTGTTAAATTATATTTTCAACAACAAAATTCATGTTGTTTCTGCCTTGTTGTATTTGTTGTTGTGACGCTATTATCTTCGTAAATCTACCTTGATGTATGGTCTATGTCTAATTATACTCGCTAAAATATACTTCATTAATATGATTAACCGTTAAAAAATGCAACTTTACCTGGTTGAAATTTTCACACATTTTTGTAGGGTTTTCTTTGCATTAAGGTTAACAAAGATATATATCAAGTTCTATCGTTAATGACAATATGGTTGTAGATAAGGCTTTCTCCGAAACTCAGATACATAAAGGTGGGAAAAGGCAAGGGAAAATATAGAAAAACTACCGTATAAATGCTTAAAATAAAAACTAATAGGACATACGGATAACTGTAAATTAACCAAATTATAAACAGACACATAAACACAACGAATTATATGCAACGTAGCGCGTGAGAAAGTTTTCTTTTTCACGTTGGTAAAATATCAACAAAAGTTTAGGTTTGAACTTCTCAACACTCACATATTTGAAACAAATATTTTTTAAAAAAGGTTTGCTATTTATTTTATTGTGTTTCAATGTATCTGTCTGCGCATCTTTATAAATTTAAACAACCAAAGCTTTCCAAACTCCAAATATTAGGGAAAATAAAATAGTTTTTGCCTCTTTTTATCCACGAGACAATGATTTTATGTTTTTGTTTTTCAATGGTTATTGTTGAAAAAACATAAAACAACTAAAATATTAAACAATTTTCAAGATTATTGTTGATTTTGACGATGAGGAAAGTTGATTTTATTTATGATTTTGAAAATTATTAGAAATAAATTAAATAATAATTGTTTATTTATAAGCAACATAACAACAAAAATATTTCCATCATTTTGTATGCAAAAGTTTTAGAGTGAAAGAGACTGATAGAGTGTAAGTGATAGAGAGAGGGGGGAGAGAGTGTATGACTGTATATGACTATGGTGTGTGATCGTGATTATAAAAAAGCAAGTTTCTTGCTCAAGTCTTTTGTTTTGTTAATTTGTTTGTTATTAGAAACTAGTTCAATTTGCAGCTGCAATATTAAAAACATGACAAAAACAAAATAGTGATTAATATAACTGTATAGTTTATTTAAATGTCCGTCTGTCTCCTTATCGTTGTCAGACAGATTTTGTAGGAATTGTTATGTTGGTTTAATTATGATAATATGTAAATATGCATATTTGATTTTAATATACATACATATATATTCATAATTGCATATTTATATTCGTTTAACAAACGTATTAATGTGCACTTGCACATGAAACATTAAGTGGCTAACTAAATGAGTGAGCGAACGAGTTAGGAAATGAGTTGTTTATTCAAGTTAATGGCTTATTGTTACATTTTTATGTTTTAAAAATGCCAAGACAATGACATCTTTGTTTAATTTTTTGAGTTGACGACAACCAACTGCTGTGTAACCTTCTGCTTTCTTTGTGTTAATATTTTTTAATTTGTTTGGAATTTTTCTTCGTGTCAGTTAGTTTTTTTTATTTTTTTGCTTATACATTCATATGCATGTATATACTTTAATATATATAAAAATATATATAAATTCAATTATATAACTCTCTCTTACAGGTGTTTTTTTTTTTAACAGAATCCTTAAAACATATATCTGCACATATAAATTCATATATTTGCAAACATAATTTGCATACTTGCGACCAACAAATGTAAGAACTTAAAAACCAACAGAAAGCAAAATAAATAACTTAAACAAAGAACTAGTTTAATTTTTTTCATATTTATGATATCAACTATTAAGACCTACTTTTTTAATTTCTATGTATAACCATTTAAGCATTAAGAGCCGTGGCGTTTTATTTTTGGTAAAATTTTTTATATAATTTACTTAAATGCCATATATGTACAATATTAAAATTAATTTACAGAAATGTTTTTTTTTTCTTTTTTGTAATTAGACAAAATTTTATTCTTAGTTTGTATTTGAATGTAATTAAATTCACATTTCCTTAAAACTTAAATCAATAGAATAGAGCCGTGCCGTTTTTTATTTTATCTTTTGTAGGCAACAAAAGATTCAAAGAAACCTTATTTCGTTCTTCCTTACGTTTGATAACTTGTTCATAACTGAACTTAGACGTTAAATTGTTTTTTGTTTTAATTTAATATATATATATATATATATATATATATATATTTAAACTTTTTATTGGAATGATTTAAAAATGTTTTTTTCTTCTCATTTTTAAAAAATTTATTAGAGCTTGAGTGCTGTCTAGTCCATAAAATCAACGCTGTAATATATTATAAAAACTGCAAGCAAATATATTTGAGGCAAATATTTTTCCAGTGCGACCGTAACTTTTGAAACTCTATTAAAATGAAATTTGTAACTATTTTTTTATAGACCTAATCATTTAATCGGTGCATTTATTGCTGATTATATAATAAGATGCAAATATCACTTACTATCAGTACAAATTTGTTAATTGCAGTCTCGGAAATGAGAAACCAAAAACATACACATTCACACATAAATATACGTACAACAGTACATACATTTTTAATCTTACTATCTAAAACATTATTTTATAATCATCTGACCGTGATAAAAGGTGTATAAATACTAATGTATGTATATACAAACTTATGTACATATGTATAAAATAATGAATGATTGTGGTAACTCTGTATATAAGTAAGTAAAAAAAAAAACGTTGCTCACTAGATCAAATTGAAATGAGGTAACTTCTCTAGACAAGATTTTTATTCGGTATTATTACAAGATCGACACTCTATGTAAACAACTGCAAATGCAACTAAGCGCTAATACACTACTACACTACAGAATTAAAAGGGTATAATGCATTTGTGCTACTGTTTGTAATGAAAAAAAATTAGTCTTACACTCAACTTGCTTTAATAAGCCCCACATAAATCAACTCACGACAGTATATCGGTGATATCTAAATATTACTGCTGCGAGCTTCATAGAAGGCTCATTTCGAAAATCAACTTAAAAGTAAACCGCTAAAATATTGGTATTGAAACGAATCCTTTTACCAAATTGTTGCCCTTTGTCAGAAATCTTCTTAAGGCTGTTATAAATATTGGAATGGAGATAAAATTTATCACAAAAAAGTTCAACGTAAATAATCGCATTACAAAATGCGCTCAAATACGTGGTTGTATATTTTTTATATTGTTGTGTACGGTTTAATATGGTCAGTGTTGACCGACTATAGCTTTCTAAGTTATTTTTATGCCTGTTTTTGCATTTTCCTCATCCTAACAAGTGTTTGTTGTTTATATAGTAGTTTTTAATAATGATTACGATGCTGATGTGCTACATGTTGTTGTATCGCAAAAACAAGTTGAATAATGATGGATGGATGCATATAACGAATACCATTCATTTACTTGTTTAAATACTACATACTCCTCGTATGTATAGCTCTGTAAACGTGTTTATATCGATGTTCTTTTTTCCTGTTTCTATTTCATGGTTCATTAAATACTCGAGTTGATATTCGTGTTGTTGTAATTTTTAAAGTTATGCAAAATTTCGTTTGCATTAAAAGAAATAAGCTAAATATTATATATAAAAATGTTATTTTAAATTTTGGGATCTTAAAAACGCGTTAAAGTAAGTCAATTAAAAAATATAGTTCACAGTAATTCCAAAACATAACTATACACATGATAATTTTTAATCACGTTTTATTGGGAAAAATTTATGTTCTTTCAAAAGAATTTTAAAAGATCTAAAAGTTTTCTATTCCTGATCATTGTAAAATAGTACGTGTCTAAAATATTTTTATAGTTTTTTTTAACCTATTTAAAGAGACGAAAAAATGTCAAAACTCGTTTTTCTTTGTTTGTTTATTGTTATTTTTTATATGTACATATGTATATGTAATTAAATTTCATTTACAATGTTTTCAAGTTTGTGCAGCTGCAAACATTTGACATTATAAATTTTGTGTTCATTATTTTTATTTTTATTTTTTGTTTTTTTGCTCTGAGTTGTTTTTATTGTTTGGCTAACAATAACAACTGCAATAACAAATATTTTACATTTTTTGTGTTAAATTCCTTGGTTAATATTCATACACACAAATTTTGCTATTTTATTGTTTTGTATTTTTGCAATATTTAAAAAGAAAAAAAAAAAATTGAAAAAACATTTTACCACAAAATATTTGTTCAAAACGAAAAACAGGTTTCATTCAGTAAAATATTTTTGTATTTTAAAAGTTGCTTTTATTGTTGTATTTTGTATTTATTTTTCTAGCCAACAAAGCCACTCCTTTAAATAGCAAAAAAACAAAAAAATCTATTGAATACTTCTGGTTGAATATACTTGTAGCAAATAGTTGTAGGTAAACATGTCTGTGTTACAGCTTTAGCTCATGTATTGTGAACATGTTTATTTCTTAACGAACAAAATTTCATAAAAGTAAAAAAAAAATATTAAACAGAAAAATTCTCTTCTTTAAATTAAACCACATGAAACTATGCATCAGCGCACACAGAAATTGTAAAGAATTTTTTTATTCACTAAATGGTGTCATATAAACAGGGAGCTTTTTTACTATCCATATATCCATAGCACAAAGGCTAATCCGTTTATGATATACCTTAAAAAGTGGGGCATAGATCTTTTATTCTCTTGTTTTATGACTTAAAGAATAAAATTTCGTTCAAAAGTTTCCTTAAAACTTGCCAAAATTTACAATGCCCTACTAAACCTACGAAATCCCTAAAAATCTTTTCCAAAAATAGCTTTATGCCTTTATGTAAATTAGTTTTTTTTCTGCCCAAAGTAGTGGTTACGCAAACATTTGTTAGTTATTGTGTCTGAACAAAAATTTTGTACGAACAAATTTTTTTTATATTGAGTTTGACGTCTCTCTTTTAGAAACTCAATAAAAAAAATTTTCCGGACAAAATGGGTGAATTCAGCAAATATTCGTTAAAGCAAATATTAGTGAATTATTTTAAAAAATATATATTTGTGTTTGCCTTGTTATAGACTATATAAAAAAAAGTCAATGCATATTTCATTGTATTCCAATTTTTACTGATTGAAAATTTACAAAATTTTCAAGTTTTATTATCTAAAGAATAACATAATTTTCCCAAGAAAACACATTTCTAATATTTTAAAACTATTTTTCATCTCGTCTTTTTTTCTTGTCTTTTTGATATCGATCAAACTTTACTTACTTACATTACTTTCTTGCAAAACAATAAATAGTTTAAATATAGATTTTTAAACTATTTTTAATATTCAAATATTATACATATAACATATTTTCTTAACAAGTTTTGATAACTTTCAATACAAAAATCTTACAAAATCGAAGAAATTCAAAAAACCTATTTATTTTCGCAGAAATCTACTTTTTTGGTTCAATCAAATCAATGAGCCACTGTTGGCCAATATAGTTTATTAAAATGCCAAAAAAAATATACACTAAAAAAATATACACACTTATCAAAGGTTTATAAAACAAATTTTGTATGAAAATTTCGTTCAATAAATCTTTAATAGTTTCTAAAATTTATTATGATTATAAGTGTAAACTTTTACTGCTTACAAATCTAGATATTATGAAGTGGTTACCTTGATGTTAATTAACGACTACTTGACATTTAGCAGTAAATAACCCATTGATTATATGGATGAAATGAAAATTCGAATTGTTACACATTAATAAACAAGGACTTGTCATTACCAATTTTTTGTAATAATAAACAAAAGAAAAATAACACCAACTATTCTATTATTTTATTGATTTACTATGTAAGTTGTACTTAAATATTAAATTAACAATGAGATTGATGGTAGAGGAACTATTTAATATCCATAAAGATGGATTCCCCTTAAATCCAATATGTTAAAACGTTATTGCTCCGTTTAAAAATGTGTACAAAAATGGGACAGAAATTTAAAAAAATATATACTGACGATTCTGATATCAATAATAAGATAAATTTAAAGATAAAATGAATAACAATAAAAACTTTTTAGCTTCCAGCAATATATCGTTGGTCTCTAACTCATATAATTGTAATTTTACAGTAGAGTGTAAAAACATAAAAGAAAATATTGCACTAATTTTTTGTGACGTGGTGTATTTGTGCGAAATGTATTGATACCTCTAAAAAAGTCAATTTCGAAAAAAAATGCAAGTTAGGGCCTTTCTACCTGAGACCAACGATATATCAAATAATAATTTTCAAATCAAAGACACGAACGATGAAAGTACGCATAATATTGGTACAAAGTGCTGGGGCTGTTATTTTGCTAAACAGTTTGTTAATACTTTCTAGTTCTGTGCAAATACTACTCTAAGTATTAAAACTTCAGAAATCTTAATTTAAGGTACTACTTATTACTATACAAGTGCTTACCCTGCTGTTTTTATGCTAGTGATGACTAAACTCCACGTGAGTCTTAAATCTAACTGTAAATTTTTTATTTTACACAACTTGCGACTTTTATTATTATTCTATTTCCCCTGTTCAATCTCAATAATATTTCAATATGTGTAATGCTACAGTTAAAAGTAATTTAATTTAAAAATATTTAATAAAACATTACTTGTAATTTTAGGTAATGGTGTTTATGAATTTTTCATTGCAATTACATGTTATTTTTAAATAATCTTGAGTTATTTTTTCTATTTTATTGTTTTTTTGTTCATCAGTTTAATCATTTTAATAAATAAGCAAACAATTGACTTAATCATAAGCCATTATCATTAGATTATAACTGTAAGAATCTAGTAAATCGACCCCAGAACTGTAGGATAAACTTTAATACACACAAACTTACTTGCACACATGTGTGTATGTCCAAATACATAATTGTATAATTTTTTATTTCAAATTCAACAATGCGCAACAAAATTAAAAACCAAAAGTTAAACTGTTTTGCAAAATCCAAATGTAGTAATTTTGTTTAGATACATGTCTTTTTGTCTGTCTTGTGAATAAGAATAAGATGATTGCATGTTAGTCACTATTCACTCAATGAACATGTGTAAAAAATGCACCATCTTTGTATGGATGGCTGAAAAATATTTACAAATACAACTGCCTTGATAATTGCTAATTTAAAATGTTTGACGGTCAGTTTTGTTATTAACAAAAAAAGTAATGAAAATACACAAAAATGATACAACAGAGGCATAACATTTAAAGATTTTGTTTAACAATCAATTGACAATCAAGAAAAAAATAGCCATAACTTTTTTTAAAAAATTTAAATTTTTGTATCTTATTCTTATCATAGTTGGTTTATCTAGAACTTGAAAATCATTAGGATTAGATTTAAATTCATTTCAAAGTTTATAAATTAGATTATTAATATGCCTAAAAACATTTTGGTGCGCTGCACCCCTATAAGGAACCCTATAGTGTTATCAATCAGTAAATAAACAATTTACCCTCATAAACTTAACACGGAAATTTACCATTCACGCACGCATGCATACTCGTACTTCCACGATATTCAATATACTTACATATGCCAAACACACACAAACATAAACAAAAACGAATACATGCTACAAATTTACAATTTACCATTTTTCTTTAAAAATTTTCCTTTTGTTGCAAGTTATGCAATTCATTTGTTATAATTGCTTTGAATATTACACCTTTAATTTGTATTACTAAATGACTGAAGCGGAAAATCTGTTTGTTTCTATGCATTTGTGGTCATGGAGTCATAAAGAAGATGTTTTTTAGACACAATTATTATTATTTAGCTAATTATTTATTATAATCATAAGTGGTATAACGAATAAAGCTGATGATTTTGATAGTTATACAAATTAAATGATTTTTTGTAACTAAATAAAAAAAAATAAAATAAAATGTTTGAAATATAAGAGATTTTCTACGATATACAGGTTCTACAGGAACCATGATCAAGTAATCGTAAAAACAGTTCTCAGTCAAAGTATTCGTCAATTCCGCACCTATTCAGGTAAAAACAAATACAGCTTCTTCTTTTTTACAGTAATGCCAACCTGAAATCTGTCTTTCAGTTAGATATCTTGGTGTAACTACAAAAGGTGACTTTGCACTTCAAAGAGTATTTTTTGTTAATAAATTCTTTTTATAGTAAGTAGTTGTGTTTTAATACGTAAAGAAAAACATAATTTATGAAACCGTAAACTGAGCCAACATTCATTAATGGTTTTGTCCATCCTAATATATAAAGTGGTAAAAAATGTTTTTAACAAACTTTAACATATTGTTCTTGTAATGTTCTTGTTTTTCTAAATATGTAAACATTTTAAGTCTATCATCGTATTCAACAGTAAAATGGTGCATACAAAATGCTCTGTATTTCCACGAAAATTTGGAAGAATGAAAATATTGTATATAATTCGTATAAAATTGTTAAAGCTAACGTTACATTTTTGCATTATAGCGAAATTTTTTTAAAACAATATTTTTAAAGCGTAGATACTGCTTTTATTTTAAAAATGAAAGGGAGTTAATAAAATACAAAATGATTGTTTTTATTACTTAAAGTTGCAAAAATTCAAAAATATTTTTTCATATATAAACTATTCTAATTGTTATAATCCATATTTTAGCAGCGATGATCACGTAATTATTAAAAATTTATTGTTTGATTTTAGTGTGATTTTGTTATAACAGTTTCTTTTTTGTTATTATTTCAAATACTTATAAAATTGAATTAAAAAGTAAGACACCTACTTATATTTTGCCTACTGGCATCACCGTATTTAATACAATTGGAATATTTGTTATCGCCTCTTTGTACATTTAGAGTTACTACTATAGTCTTCGAGCATATATTAGGTTCTATATCATAGGTTGTTAATTTTATCAGGGGCCTAATTCTGTCATTCGATAGCGATCGAGTTTTACTCGCACGTGCGAGTTTTCTGTGCTTTAGGTATAGGAATTCCAATTGGATTCCACATAGAATAGTTAAAACTCGATCGCTATCGAATGACAGAATTAGGCCCCTGATAAAATTAACAACAAACACTATTTTCTTTTCTTACGTTTCTTACGTGGTGGTCTCACTTTGTTTTCCTTTCTATAACTTCTAAAAGTTGTCAGTATCAACGTAAACTTTAAACTGTTATAGTTTTTATAGCTGTCATTAAATTAATTCGGACAAAGTCTAAAAATATCAAACTATGTATTAAATTCTTAAACGTACATACATACATTAAAGTTTGTACTTAATTAAAAACAAATAATTTTTTTATTACAATTTTTGTCAGTTAACAGTTTTTAAGTACAAACAACTCATGTTCAAATACATAGTTTGTGTTCGAGAATTCTTAAAGCAAACAGACCAAAACGACAATTTTTTTAACATACACTTTATTACACAGAGAAAATGCTTTCATTTGTGATAACCAGAATTGTTGTTGTAGCTACAGAATTTCATTTCGGAAGGTCAATACCACTAATATTAATTTGCAAGAATTGAATAATTTAATTGGCAGAGAATTCAGTTGCCAACACTAATCTTTTGAAGTGAACTTTATAGCTTTTTTTAAGAATTATTTGTTAAAACATCGCTAATAAAAAAAATAAAAACAATACTTTGTAAGGCACCTGCATAGAGAGCAGACCAAAATGGCCAACATAGCTCTTAACTAGTAACAATTTCGATAAGTAAGAGTGTATTAATGAGTCGTGCCGCATTTTTAAAAGCCTTTACCAAAAAAAAAACAATGAAATCTTTAAATCTTTTTTCTTAAACTAATAAAACACGTTAAAGTTTTCATAGAAAGAAAAACATACGTTCGAATTTAAACGCATCTACAACGCACTAAAGTCTGCTATTTAATTTGTGTTCTCTATTACATAATTAAGTTTTCTAATTATGTTGTAAATATATCAAATTAACTTTTCGTTAAGTCAGGGCATAATGTTTATATGTTTTAAAATCTATTTGAAAATTTTAAATAAAAAAAAATTCTCAACATATTACCGTGACTTAATGAAAAGCCAATTTAATTTTTTTACAAATTAATTATGTAAAAACAACAGCAAAAAGATGGAAGTGCTAATTAAACAAATAATTGTTTTATATTATAAAAAATGACCCTAAAAGTTTTACAAACAAAGTTAGTTTTAAAAACGAAAATATAACAGTTTCTACTTAATAATTTAAAACTTAAAAAAATACATTTTGAATTGTACATTTATTACATAATCTATTCTGTGTGAAAAGATAAACAACATTTTTTTAACTTATCTTTACATTGTTTAACCCCTCTGCTCTGTATTTTGAGTGAAATAAAAGCGTTGGAAGTTGTTCTTATAAAAATTTATTTTTAACTACATGGTTATGGCAATTTCAAAAGTTTCAAGTACACTCGGAACATAGAAAAAATATATATTTTACTTTGCTTAGTTACAAAACACACTTTTTTTAATTTTATCAATATCTAAATAATTTTAAATTTAAATGAAAAAAAAATTAATTAATTTTTAAATGAGATGTTTTAATTTTATCACATCTAAAATTTCTCAGTAAGTATTATAAATTAGAGGCATCTAGTTAAATTTTATACCAATTTCATCCGCCTTTTTATAAAAAAAATATTTATTAACTAATTCCACATTCAATTATCTACTGAATATTTTTTGCTGGGTAGCACCTTTAATATTAAACTTACATACATACATTAATATTTCAATTTGTTTTAATCTGCACACACTTGCATTGTTCACATATTGATTTCCAATCGCACACACGTACGTGTTGTGTTTACTCGCTTACACAGGTTTGTAAAGATTGTCGTAATAAAAATTATTTTGTCTTCTATTTTTGCACACAGCTTTGCAGTAATAAATATTTATGTATGAAAGTATGTATATCGAATAAACTTTATTCGATTGCGTTTAATAAATTTACTTTATTTTGTAAAATCATAAAAATGTTTTATTTTCAAATCCACAATTTGTTTTATTATTATTTATAAGTCAGTTGAATTGGTCCTAAAATTCTTCGAAGTAAACAAACATTTAATAGCTAAATTTCATATAATTCCGTTAAGTGTTTAAAAAATTAACTTATTAAATTTGCAAAAAAATCCCATATTTTCATGGCTTTTTTGGCATTTTGTTCTTGAATGTTGTCTCTATCTGGTCGACTTGGTTTAATTACAACATAAATTTTATTTAACTCAGATTTATGGCTTGGTCGTAAGAATGCTTTCCACAGACAAAAGGACATAGCTGAATTAACTCAGAAAGTCAAACTGATCTATATCCACTTATATCGGTGAGGGTATCAAAAGAGTAACTGACTGACCACCTTTAATACTAAGACAAAGTCATCATATTTCTCATAACAACCACCAGAAGTACACATTAAAATACAGTTTTGTTATTTTGTACCGAAATTTTGGACTTTCTGTCAAGGTCATTAAACCTCATGTCAAATAATACCAACAAAAAAACAACTGTTTTTTTCTCATAATAGATTCAAATGATACTAAACATATCTAAATAATTGCAAAAACGTTAAAAAAACAATAAAACTAGATAAACCCAACATACTTGTAATACTTATTGTATTCAGCCGTTGGAAATACTTTTAATCCAAGCTTTCAAAATAAAATACAAAATATGTCTATGTTTAATAATAAAAATAAAAGATATTGTCAAATTTATATATTATTTTTTTGGAATTTTAAAATCTATGGTACGTACCAAAAGGCACATACAGTAGACGCTCGCAAATTAGAACCGCT
>NDXZ01071325.1:0-17662 GCA_003055125.1 Paykullia maculata | reverse complement strand
ACAGACGAATTCGTCGTTCGTCCCAGTTGTGTTTACACCATAAAACAATTTTAAAAGTGCTAATATTATTTAACAAAGAATTTATTTTTGTATCGTTCGTAAATAATTTTATTAATCAAATGTATTTACTTTTTCTTTTATTTATTGTCATTTATATTATTTAAGCATTATTCGTTACATTGCTTATTGACATTTACATCTTTGTAATTACTAAGAAAGATGTGTTAACAAATAATGTTATTTTTTGGTATAAGTATATTATATAAAAATCAATTCTAAAGTAAATACACCTTGATACAATATTAATAAACACGTTTATTTGTTTACCTTAAAATTGAGTTTTCCAAAGTATTTTATTTATAAATTTTTTAATTTTGTGTTTAACATAAACTTTTAAAATAAAACATGCCTATCTTTGGTGTAATTGGAACAAAGTGGCATCTCTGACTGAGGTTGCCGCAACAAAATTAAAAAAAAATTACTAAATAAAGAAGAAATAACAAAAATATCCAAATATTAAAATATATTAAAAAAAATTTTTTAAATAGAAGTTGTGTCCGTGTGTCCGTCTGTCCGTCGGTTTTTTAATATCATAAAAAATCAAGTTTTCTAAGACTTTCGGACATGTAAGTACATACGTACATACATAAGTATACATATACACACATAGCTACATACTTAAAAAAACGTAGTGAAGGGTATATAAGATTCGGCATAGCCGAATATAGCGCTCTTACCTGTTTTCTCTCGAAATTCCCCAAAAGGCATGTATTACACACAAATATAATAATTTTTGAGTAAAAAAAAAGAAAAAATATATAGGTGTCGTTTTTTTGGTTTATATATCGGTCAGTTAATAAGCGATTTTACTGGATTTTAATAGCAAACATTTCAGAAAAATTTCTGATTGTTTGATACCAATAACACGTCCGTGCGACACCGGGGGTTGAGGTAACTTGATTTCAACAGATAGAGAGACGAACAGATGAACATGGCTAAATCCACTTCCCTATCTATAAGGATTCAGAATATATATACTTTTTGGGGTCGCAAATAAATATTGTAGAAATTACAAGCGGAATGACAAATCTATATACTTATATCTTTGTCACCTCTGGTGAAGGGTAAAACAAACAATGAAATACGCTAATAAAATAGAACAACATGCGCCAATATTATTGCTGTGTTTTATTTCTATTTTATTCTTTTTTTAATCTCTAACTGCGAACTAAAATAAAATAACTTTTGTTAGTGTTATTGGTTTAGTTATGTTTTTTGTCAATGCTTGCTCCAAATATGAAATATAAAAAAAATACACGAATTTGAACCTGCCTTGATAAAAAAATACGCAAATAAAAATGAGGGTTAAAAGAAGTAACAGCTTTAATTTCTATACATACATACTTATGTATTTAAAATGTATATACCTTCAATAAAATATGGGAATGGCCTTATTTTTACATTGTCTATAAGTATGAAGTAGAATAAAAATATTCCAAATAGAAATAGTGTTTTTTTTAAATTGATTTTAATACACATACATACATATATTTTAGAGTTTCAGTTCTGTTCAACAAAATTAAGTTATTGCACAATACAGTTTTTAATATCAATGTATTTAGCTTTATGATTTCCTTCTATATTTTGCTTTGAAGCATCTTTTACCGTGTTCATCGCTGACGGCGCCCAAACTTTTAGGGTAGAAGTCTTAATGTGATTGGAGAAAATGTATTTTTAACGACATTTTTATAGCAGCGACGATACATATACTTATATTAGTTAGTTTCGTGAGAGATTTCCATATATTGCCCTTAGAATATATGATAACCATAATCAAAGAGCATCATATATATGATTATCCGTAACCAAGTTTATAGTTTGGAGAATCATGTAATGATTCCCGCAACCATATAATGATTCTCGTAACCATATATATGATTATGGTATTGACGTAAATATGACAACAATCATATTAGGATTGTGGCAATCATATAATGATTGCAGTAATCCATACTCAACCATGTTTTTTCTTTGCGTGTATATCGATCAAAATTTTGTTTCAACGTTTCGTTGCTTTTGGCATAGGAATTCTAAGTAGAATTATTTATTTTCGTTCGATATCGTATATCGTAATTTGCCCCCAGATAATAATTTTATTTTCTTTTTATCTATATTTTTTATTAAAACTCATGCTGGTTTTAAGTTAAAAAAAATATGTTTTCATATCTTTATGCTGGAAAAGGGTAAATAGGATTTCACCTAGCCAAACATAGCACTTTTAAATGTTTACTATCACTTTCTTTTCGGTTTAGTCTTTCTCTTTAATTTTTTTTTCATGTATGTAACTAAATATTAGTTTTTTAACCACATTTCATACCTAATTTCTTTACCCACAAGCTACTTGCTTTTGAACAGGCTTTTCCGTTGTCTTTAATTACACTAAAAAATGTTATATACAAGAGTGGCATGAAGTTTTGGCCATGTCTATTAAAATAGTCCATTAGAGGAAATTGTTTTGTAAATGTAATTCGTCCCTCCCTTTCTAGTGTTGTAATCCAACACCCCAAATAGACATAAGACATAATTTCCTTGGGTTTGTTTTTATATTTTAAATTGAAATATCAAACTACAGTGATTGTTATTTAAAAAACTTATCGACAGGTTTTTATTCATCAACAACAGTTTTTTTTTTGTTTTCCCAAAAGCAATCTTCTTAAGGATTCTCCCAAATTGGTTGAATTGAATATCCATCGACTTTGTTTGCACAGATTTGGAAGTCACCAATTAAAATTTGAGGTTTAAATTTACAAGTGTAGCCCAATTGGCAATATTCAAAACATTTCTGGGTTTTACAGGGGCTAACCTAAAATAATGTAAAAAGTCGAAAACAAATTAAATGCTCTGTACTACAAGTAATTTTTAATAATATTTTCTACTCACATTACAAGTGCAGTTAGTTTTATTAATAAGAGAAAACACCTTTTTTTCACCAGCGCTAACATAGTCGAACTCTTTAAAGTAGGTGCACATGGTGAAATATAATCCTCTTCCAGCAACCAAGTACTCTCTATTCTCTGTCATGTTGATATAACATGGATCATCTAAATGTGTTTCAAAAAATTTTCTTTGAATAATTCCTTTGCCAATATCTGTCAGCTACGAAGACAACAATATATTAAATATAATAGAAATAAAAAACAGTTTAAAGATTTTAAATTGCGACAAAAAACTTGTTAAGTTATTTCAAAATGCTCATGTAATACAAATATGTAAGAGTGTAGTTTGTGCTACTTAATGCATTTCGTAAATTTACCTTGAATGCTGTGATTAAATCAAAGTGAAATTTTTGGATACGAGAACAGTTTGAGTTTTCAATTTTGTTTATACGCACGACAGCAACTAGAAACATAAGAAAAGGGATAAATTAAAAGCTTGTTTTAGACATTTAACTGTTAAAAAGGATTTGAATTTTTCATTTTTACTTACAAAGAAGTTTGAATAAATGTAAAAATAAATAAATTTTACCGCATTATCTTGTTGAGCCAATTTTAAGGAATTTAAAATTTATTGAAAAATTATTCTAATTAAAGGAATTATTTTATTACATGGTTCTACTGCAATCATACAATATATTGCTCTTAACCGTTTTGTTTTCTTTCTGTTTTAATACTCAGCTTGATAAATGCTTTGAAAGCCTTATTGAAAATCATTTATTTTTTGTTAAGACATTTTTGTACGAATATTTAATTTTTAATAAATATTCTATACTTTTTATGTTTGAAAAACTAATTTAAAAAGAAACTTACTGAAGTCACCTCTGCAAATGTTATTTAATTTATTGTCATATTCACAGTCGCATGCCAATGTTGATGTCAGATAAAATGCAAAAACGACCAGACAAACCAGCTTTAAAATGCTGGTACTTTTTTTTTGGTTTCGCATGATGCACATTAAAATATCTGTAAAAAAGATTTAATGTTATATTCAAATGTATAAAAAATAAATATAAAATATCTTAAAACTTAAATAGTTCATTTGTATTAGTTAAGAAATTCGTATGAAACTATTAAAACTTTTAAGCTAAAAAAAAAGATGCAAACAATTATTTTTCTGTTCAAGTAGTTGCCTCTTAAGGACTTTTAAAATTTTCTTTAATTACATAAAGTGTATGAGCAATTAAATTTCTCCCATTGAAAGGTGTCAGTGCAAAAATTTTTACTTGCAATATTTAACGTGTTAAGTTACATCTTGGAAAATACATTTTTACTATTAATTTTTTATATATAATTTTTACCGTTTATTTCTACAGTCTAACAACAATGATAGTTACAATTTAGGAAATTTCTAAAAATTTATTTTTTAACAATAGGTAAGAAATAAGTACGCTATTTTCGGCTTTGAAAAATTTTGTATACACTTCACCACGTGTAGGTGTATAATAAGAAGTTTGTGTATGAATGTGTGTATGTAAGCATGATGATAAGATTTTTGGCCAATTAGCCCAATAATTTTTAATTTCAATTTATCCGAAAGCCGCAAAATATTAATTTTTGTGAAAAAATATAATTTTAATTTTTTGCCTTTATCTCAGTCGATTATTGGTAGACATTGCCAGTTTTCGATACAGACTTTTTAGGCAATATTTCCAAAAGTTTAATACTGCGTACAACTATAGGTGGCCTATGGGAGCTACCCAAAGTTGATTTTAACCAACATACGGACAGAGGGACATGCCAAAATTGACTTTTCTAACTATAAGGATCCAGTTCGCATAAAAATATTGTAGAACTTACAAATGGAATGACAAACCTATATATAACCTTGGCACATTTGTGAAGGGTATAAATGTGCTCTAAGAAACTTTACAACATTGTGTAAGGGTTTTAAAAATGAATTGCGAAATAAAAAACTCTCTATATCTCCAAATATTGCGTCACATTTTTTTAACTTCTTAAAAATTTATTGTTTTAAATAAAATATAAATTTTTCCCAAAACCTATTTGATACCTGAAAAGGATTTAGATGGGCATGGCTCTAACATCCTTAAATCAAAGGGGCGTCTACTTTCCAACATTTAAACACGCAAAAAAATACTTACCCCAATCAAACACAAAATTAATAATATAAAATTTTTTAATATTCAACGTTTTTAAAGAAATTCACTATTGAAAATAATATACAAACTGCTCTGATATTTATACATTATGTTTGTTCTAATTGTTTTTTGTGTTTCTAATAAGAATTTGAAACTTTCTTTGCTAAACTAAAGCTTAGCACATCTATTTACATTTCTTATTGTCTGCAACACGATTAGCAAAAGTACATAGAAATTAATTGGGTTTTTTCATTTGGATTTTATACAATTTTTATATGCGACTTAATAACGACTTAAGTATAATTTCATTGTCTATTTGCTTCAGATGACAAATAATGTCGTACCAACTCGTATGTAGTATTAATCTATCAGATATATTTGAGAGGCTTTTGGCACTAATATATGAAATACCTGTCTCTCGCTTATCAACAAATATTGTTTGTGCAATTTTTAATATAATTTACAGAATAGTAGTCACATTGATCTTATTTAAAATCATAGCCCATATTTGGATAAAAAGTAATTTCGTTACAAAACTACCTTTGCTTATACATTGTTGCGAAGGAAGAGAACTTTAGTGTCGACATAAAACATTTCTTAAATATTCTGCAAATATATTAATTTTTTTATTTTTATTAAGCAGTTTTTTCTTATATCTTTGTTAATTAAACAGAAACGTTGCTACGTTTTTTTGCCATTAATTTTAAGTTTAAACAAATGTTTTAACTTTTTTGTTGTTTTGTGCTAATTTCCGTTATTTTGTCAATAACTTAACACTTTCAATTAAATTTCTTTAGATTAAAAAATGAAATTAAAAAATGTATTTGTTAAGGAAAAAAAGGTTTTATTAACACTAAAAGTAAGTGCTGTTAGTAAGAACACTAGAAGAAAGGAATATGGTTCAACTTTTGCATTGAATTTGCTATTTTCCTATTTTTTTTATTATATTTTATTAAAATAAGTGTTTAGCTCAGGGATAAAGCCGCTTGATTTTGGCATATCTTACTGACTTATAAACATTTCCAATTCCGCTGCAATCGATGATAAATTTTTTAGTTCCAGTGCCCATAAAATGTAAATGACTTACTATTTTTAAGGCGCTTATATATATTTTAAATATTTATTAAAAGACTTAATTCAAAACTTTTGTCATATGATTTCAAGTTGTAAATTTCCCAAGTCACATGCAAAATATATTCCGAGTGAAACCGGCATACAGAAACACAAAAAATCATGTTTTGTGGTATTTATTATTGCTCAGTAATTTTCTGTTTTATTAATGAAAATATTAAATATTTGTTTTGTGTTCTTAGCAGTCTAGTAGATGTTATATTGAAACTAAACTCTTATTTAGGTTTCGCAACAGGTGTAACTCTGTCCAAATTGTAAATTTTTGTATTGCATAATTTACAATTTGTTTTAAAGATGGATGGATGGATGGATGGAAGTTCATGTCAATATTTTAAACTTAAATAAAGAAAAACATTTTTTAATTGAAAAGAAGCAATTAAATACGACAAACATTGCATTAGTCATAGTGGTAGATAAATATATATTTCGATAAGAAATATTATTAAATAAATGGGTCATTTCACGTCAAGTGGACCAACTTGAAAAATTGATCGGGATGAATTTTGCACCATAGTTAATCCTATTGAATAGTAGCTTAGACACAATTTTTTAACTAGATCGGCCAAGAACTCTCTGAGTTAGAGGGGGTCAAAATTTGACCTTTTGGCCAACCAGGTGTTTTTTCTCATCCATGTAACTTATTACCTATTGCTCTTAGCAAAATTTGTCCAAAATAGTTTATATAGTTCAATCTTTCCAAAAAAAATTTTTTTTTCAAAAAGGGCCCTATTTTTTTTTTGCTCAAAAGAAAGCTTAGATCTTTTCCTTTAAGACCTTTGTGGTCGCTTAGTGGGATGCGAGTGGGAAATCTATGAAAAAAAAAAATATTTTTTACCTCAAGACAAGGATTTTTCAATTTTTACCATATGCACTATTTTGAATTTTTTCCTACTTGTGTGCGAAAGTTTCTAAAACCTTGGAAATAAAACTTATACTGAGAAACTAGACAAATTAACCTTTCCAACGGTATGTAACATACCTAACTAAAATTTCAAACCACATATTATAAAATTTCATTTTTAACACTTTTCGAACAATTCTAATAATTTTTGTAGGTTTTATACCATTTTTTACTTTAAGGATATATATATGGGAGGTAAGCGTGTCCTGGCACCAAATTGGAAAAAAATTGATAGACACATTGACCTTACTATAAGTGTTTTGTGTACGGCATTAATTTAAAATTTTTGTATATTTTTCCACTTTTTTTTAGTTTTTTGAAAAAGGACCTTTTTGAGTTTGGCGTGTCCTTGATCTGATTTGGACAAAATTTGGTGAAATCATTAAGAATATCACCTCCAACGACTATAAATTCATGAATTTCGAACTTTTTTTTAACCTTTTATGACATTTTTTAATTTCAGGATATTTGGGAAGGATACGAATCCTTGCTCCGAAACTTTTGAAATTTTAAATTTGATTAAACTTTATTAACCTGAATATGTGTGCCAAATTTCAACTCTTTACAATAACTCCTTTTATTTATGGCCAGTCGTTATATGAAATAGGTCACTGTGCGGCGTTGCCTGATAAATGCTAAATATCTCTTAATGTATTGGTATAAGGAACAAAATTATTAATATCAAAATTAATAAAAATAAAATTTCCTACAGAATAAGACTCAAGTCAAGTTCTTCATTCTCAATTAAGCACGTGTTAGCGTTTGGGCTGAAACCTTGTCAATCGCATTTTCTAGCCTATTGGCACCGGGGGCACCCCCCCGATGGAAAATCCAAAATTGATTTTTTGTAATCACCCTAATGTATAGATATATGTATGTATATCATCCTGAGAAATTTTTGGCGAAAGTAAACGAATGAATGTAATTGGTCTTGTCTTTGGAATTAATCCATCAGAGGAAATCGCTTAGCGAATATTGTTATTATAATCCATCACCCCATAAACACATTTTTATCTTTTGTATTTTGTGTTTTATTTATTATTACAAAAACTTTTTTTGCAATTTAATTATTGGTTTACACTCATAAGGAATAAAATTATTTTTTTAATTTTGTATTCCAAAAAACAAGCTTCTTACGGATTCTCCCAAATTGGTTGAATTGTATATCCATCGATTTCGTTAGCACAGACTCGGAACTCACCCTTTAAATTGTTACATTCTGAAAGCAATTTACAAGAGTAGCCCATTTTGCAATATTCCTCACACTTTTGGGTTTTACAGGGCTTAACCTGGAAAAATGTTAATAGAAAAAAAAAACAATAATTGCTTGCTCCGTACTTGGAGTATATTTTTTTTTTTATATACAAAGTTATTTTTACTTACCTCACAAGTGCAATTATTTCTTTCAAGAAGAGAAATTACGTCTTTCTCAGCTTCGGTAACATCATCAAATTCTTTTAAATAAGTGCATTTGTTTATTGATGAACTTTTGCCAGCAATTAAGTAAACTTTGTTATCAGCCAATTCGGTTTTACATGAATCATATGAATATAAAGAGAAAAATCCATATTCAAAAATTCTTTTGCCCAAATCGTTCATCTATTCAGACAAAATATTAAATATAATTAAAAAAAAGACCGCTTATTGGTATTAAATTGCGATTTCAATTTTGTTAAGTTTTAATTCTGTTTTCATTCAGCAAACTTACCTTATATGATTTTATTGTCCTAAAGCTATATCTGGCGAATTTGCTGTTATTATGGGAAAAATCATGATTGATTTGTACAACAGCAACTAAAAATATATTGAAAAAATTAAAAGTTAGCTTTAAATGTTATTTTTTCCTTATTTTAGATTCTAATATCTAATGTGAATGGTAAAAAAAATATTATTTCATAATTAATGGTAAATTGTTGGAATAAATTTAAAAAATATTTGCCCTTGAATATAAAAATAGATGTTATTACATAATTTGTCCAAAACAAAAAGTAAACATCCTCCACGAATGGAATTTTAAAACTTTTGGTTAAACTTTAAATCAATTATTAGAATCATTATTTTCTTAAAGGCAAATCTAAGATAAAGAACCTGACATTGAAACCTTGTAACCAATAGCTAATCAATGTATTCTTCAAAAACCTTCTACCTTTGTCCTTAGCTTTGGGTATACGTAGATCTCGGTGAATATTTTCATTGGTTATATACCAGTTCTTAGATTGTTATCTCTGTAATATATCAATATTTAAGATACATACTTGCAGTTTGCCATAACTCTATTCCATTAACAATAATGTTCAAGCCTCAATTGGGAATTTCGTTCGAGTAGCCAATACATTCTCTTTTTTAAATTATAGTAAGAAGTAAAAAACAAGGAGCTGGAAGTATCACCTTTTATATGAAAAAAGATATGGGTGCCATAATTTATCGAAACCAAAATTTAATTTTAAACCATTCAATTTTTTCTTTACTTATCGCAACGTTCTAACATTTTTGTATGTTAAAAAATTTTAAACAGAAAAAACTTACTATATTCGGCTGTGCAAATGTTATTTATTTCATGGTCTAATTGACAGTCGCATGCCAATGTTGGTGTCAAATAACTTAACAAGACAACCAGACAAGCCAGCTTTAAAATGCCAAAATTATTTTTTTGGTTATGCATGATGAAATTTCAAATATTTTGATATCTGTAAAATAGATTTAATGTAAATTAAAAAATTATATTAAGTGAATATGAAATATTTAATAATAAAGAAAAACTTCTTAAATATTAATTACAAAAACCAAAAGGATTTTAAAAATCTAACGGCCGTATCTATAACGAAAACTTGGAAACTACGTATACATCGCATACAAATTTCTGCTGACTTGCAAGCCGAATCGGCTAAGCAGAGTGTTGGCAAAGAGTTTATTTATAATGAATATCTAGCAGCTAATATTAAGAGTTTGATTTTAAGTTAATATGAGTTTAGCAGAATGGGTAAAAAATACATTAAAAATGACACTTATGCTAACTCCATGCTAAATTTTTTGTTATAAATACGGCCGTAAATGTTTAAATAAAAGACTATAACTAATTATTTTTCTGTTGTATTTCGATTACTCATACGCCTGTGTTGATATGTACATATGAATATGATGTATATGGCCAATACAATTTTAATACATATATAGCAAAATACATTATTATCATTTCTTTATTATACCCTTCACCACTTGTTTCATTCCATTTGTTTAATTCTGGGTACTTATTGATAGGGAAGTAGATTTAACCATGTCCGTCTGTCCGTCTGTAAGCCTGTTGAAATCAACTTTTTTCAGCCCCCCGATGTCGTACGAAATTGTTACTCTTATCAAACAATCAGAAATTTCCCCGAAATTCCTGCTATTGAAAATCAGTAAAATCGCTTAATAACTGACCGAGATATAAGCCAAAAAAGATTTAGCTCATATTTCTCCAATTTTAAGAGCATTAAACAATAAAATGGAATTTTTTTTTTACACAAGAATACACGTAGTGAAGGGTATATAATATTTGGCAAAGCCGAATATAATGCTCTTACTTGTTTTTTATTTAACGTTAATCTTCTACAGTCTTTTTAAAAAATAAACTATCTCACAAGCGTACCTATTAGTCTGTTCATGTTTAAAATAAAAAAAATTGAAGAACCTTAAACACAAATAAATAAGTCATATTTTCTATCTTTTCTTCAAACTATTTTTAATTAGTGTAAAAATGTTTCTTTTTTGTATTATATTTTAGTTTTTTCTTAAAAAAAGAGATCTGTTTTAAAAGTTGTAAATTAAGTTTTATTTCTAACTTAATAAAATTTAGTTTAATTTAAAATTTTCAATAAGACCTAATGCGCGAACTCTGTATATAGATTTCGGTACTTAAAAAAACAACTTTTACGATTTAAAAAGTGTTGATTCCAAAAAAAAAAATTTCATAACTGTAACAAAAAGGTAATTTGTAGATACAATTTAAAGTCTAAACAATGACTTTTGTAACAACAACAACTTTTGCGATTTAAATGCCGACATTAAAGTAAATAATATTTTAATTGTTATACTAATATTTTTACTTTAGGAAATTTCATTACAAATTGTTTTGTGTTAAAAATAATTTTTTTTTAACAAAAAAAGTCTTTCAATAGTAAATAAATTTAATGTTTAACTTTCCAATATTGTGTAAGGGGTTGAAAGTTTATTGCAACTTAAACATTTTTTATCGAAGAATTGAGCTTTGGCAAAAGCAGTCCAGTATTAGAGCAAATAGTTTAAATAAATGAATGTAAAAAGTCTAGCAAGAAATAATTTTTCAGTTGGAAATTATGGAGTTACTAGTTAATTGGCTGATACTAGGTTTAAGCGATTTGTTACTAAAATATATTTTTATTTAACTGAAATTAAAAATACTTAATTTTTTATAGTTATATTTGATCATCAACTGGCTTCTTTAAAAATTTACTGTTTAAATAAGAAAAAAAAACTTTTTCTCACGCAATTTATTCGATACTTGACAAGGCCTTGATAAATGATATAGACAGTCATGGCTATAGCGTCCTAACAAATATATGCCATAGAAATCAAAGTCCTTGTGGCTGCTAATAAGAACTTCTAAAAAGCCTAATTTCTATAATTTTAATACACAAAAAAACTTACCCCAATTAAACACACAACTAAGAGCTTCAAATTTTAAAATGTTCTGTGTTTAAAAAGAAATTCACGACTTAAAAAAATATGCAAATCGCTCTGGTTTTTATAGTCGCAGAATAGGTAGGGGATGCGCACAGAAAAATGGATAAATATTTCTGAATTAAAATTTTGTTTTTTAATATTATTTCTGTTAATTTTTTTACCGGGTTTTTTAGTATTTTTCTCAAACCTATTTTTTTTGTGGGTTTTTAAACAATTTGGTTGAATTTTTTTGTACTATTTAAGAGCAAATTTAGCCAAACGATTATAAACCTTGAAAAATTTACAGACAACTAACAGCCAAACCTAAACAAAAGCGGCAACGCAATGTCAATAATAAAAACTGGGTTGAAAAACATCTAACAACCCTGGGGTTTTTTTTTACAAGAATTTGTGTTTGTTGTTGCTTGTTTTTAATTAAATTTAGTGTTTATATGTATTTTAAAACTTTCAGTTTGAATTTTTTGAAATTTTCAGTTTCAATTTTTTGACAATTTTATTATACCCTTCACCAGAGGTGACAAGGGTATATATAAGTTTGTCATTCCGTTTGTAATTTCTACAATATTCATTTGCGACCCCATAAAGTATATATATTCTGAATCCTTATAGATAGGGAAGTCGATTGAGCCATGTCCGTCTGTCTGTCTGTCTGTCCGTCCGTCTGTTGAAATCAAGTTTTCTCAGCACTCCGATGTCGTACGGACACGTTAGTAGTACTAAACGATCAGAAATTCTCTTGAGATGTTTTCTATTGAAAACCAGTAAAATCGCTTAATAACTGACCGAGATTTAAGCCAAAAAAGACGACTACTATCTGTTGAAATAAAGTCTTCTCAGCCCCCCGATGTTGTAAGGACGCGTTATTGGTATCAAACAATCAGAAATTAGACATGCCTTTTGAAAATAAAAAAAAATACAAATTTTCGAGATATAAGAAAAAAAAAATTTTTTTAACGTAAATACACGTAGTGGAGGGTATATAAGATTTGGCACCGCCAAATATAGCGCTCTTATTTGTTTTTTGTTTGCTTCAGCCAACTTTACTTCTAAACGCGTTGTCAAAATTGGATTATCCAACCGTTGTGCATTGCCATCGCGGTATTTCGCTTTGCTCTATAAAAATTGTTTAGGTTTGGCTGTAAAGGAAATTGTTTTAAAACAAAAAATATACGATAATGTTTTTATCTTTGTAAATAGTTTTACATATATTATGTTGTTTGACATTTACTCTTGAAACACCTCTTACATTGATTATATTTTTCTTTTAAGCTTAGAAACGGTTAGTTAAGATACACTTACTTATAATACATTTTAAAGATACATACATACATATATCTACGTGAGTTATTTTAAATTGTCAATTTTATAAAAACTTAAATAAAAATTAAATAAATAAATCTTATCACTCTGATATTCAGCCTTAAAATTACTCACAGTTTTTTCGTGCGCACTCCTCTGTTATACTTTAGCTTTGCCCGAGGCGGCAAATTTAAATTGTTATTTACATTTCTTATTGTCTTTAACACGAAAAGCAAAAGTAAATATAATTTGGGTTTTCCATTTGATTCTTCTACGAAATTCAAAGGCGACTTGATAAAGAATAAAATCATTGTCAATATGCTTCAGACGACAAATACTGTCCTACAAACTCGTATGTAGTGTTAATCTATCAGATATATTTGAAATAGTTTTTATACAAATATATGAAATATAAGCAAAAAAAAAATCGTCTCTCTTTCTCTTTCTAATTAACAAATATTGTTCGTTATTTCCAACAATTTCTACTCAAAATTTAAGTCCATGTTAGGAAATAAAATAGTTTCTTCACAAAATTTACTTTTTTAATATATGGTTGCAGAAGGTACAGCTATGCCGAGTCGACATAGCTTGGTAAAAAAACTCCAAAATTGTGCAAACACTTTAAGTTTCGTTATTTAGTGCACAATTTTTCTTTATATCATTGTTAGTTAAACGAAATTGTTTTTCAGTTTTTTGTTATTAATTTAAAGTTTAAACAGATGTTAGTTTTTTTTGCGTGCTAATTTTTTATTATTTTGTTAATAACTAAACATTTCTAGTCAATTATTTTTATTTGTAGATATATTTTTCTTTATTTCTAAAAGAATTTTTTTTATTTTTTTTTATTTTAATTACAATCTATCCTAAGATAATAAGCAATTTTGAGGGAAGGATATAAATTGACATTAATAGATGTAGTCTAATAAGTACAAATATAAGTTCAGAATCATCTTTTGTTTTACAGTAAAAAAATAACAATATAATAAACAAAATACAGATAACTTAATAACAGGTTTATACTATTCCAATTACTTACAATCTCACAGATTGACATTAAAATTTTGCATTATTCGTAATTGAAAATATTATTAGTAATATTGACATTATAATGTGGTGAATAGATTCATATATACATATATTTAATACACATAAAATGTTAAGATGAATTACAAAATACATACATACATATAGATAAGTAAAATGTAGTCGTTATCTCCAAAATGGTAGGTGTAAGACATGGTGTTTCTTAAGTCTTTTTATTTCATCTGTGTCATCTAGCTAACGTATTAACGCGGTTGTCCAATCTAGATAAATATGTGTCACTGTGTGTTCTTATGACCTCCTTTATTGTGGGTATTTGAAGGTCGCTATGTACGGCTTCGTTGGTTAAGTACCATGGTGCTTGAGCAATTAACCTGAGAGTTTTTGATTGGTATCTTTGAAGTATTTCAAGATTGGAATTACTCGCAGTTCCCCAAAGTTCAATTCCATATGTCCAGATAGGTTTTATGATAGCTTTGTATAGCTTAAGTTTTCAATGCTAAGTTTTGATTTAGCACCTAATAACCAGTATAGGGTCTGTTTCTGATGTTTAACTGTTGTCTTCTAGACTTTATGTGTTGTTTCCCTGATAATCGACGATCTAGATGTATGCCAAGATACTTTATACAGTCTTTGTTAGGGATTGTTATATTATCTAGCATCAACAGTGGACAGTCTCCTCTTCTTAAATTAAATAAAACATGGGCTGATTTCTCTGCGTTAACCGTAATATCCATTTTTTTTACCATTTATTTATTCTTTTGTTAATAACTAAACATTTCTAGTCAATTATTTTTGTTTGTAGATAGTTTTTTCTTTATTTCTAAAATAAATATTAAAAAAAAAAATTACTTTGTTAAAAGAAATGCTTTCATTTTAATTAAATGCAAGTTGTAACGCCAGAAGCACAAAAAAAATGTGGGCTAACGTCTGAATTGAATGTTTTGCGATGAGCTTAACATCTCTGATTCGAATGAAAGATGTAACTTTTATTGTCAAACTACAGCTAGAATATTTAAAACATTTAAAAAAATTAAATTTTTGGATTAAGGGACTATGTTCTGTTTTTAAATTCTGGTTGCTATGAAAGGTAGTGGCATGAAAATCAGATTAACCAGAAATTAATTTCACATAAATGATAATTTTGTTATGATCATAATTATTTTAAGCTGTCCATAAAGGCTACCTAACGAATTTATAAAAATATTTGTTTCGTTTTTAACATATGATTTGTTACTTTTAAAACACATACATTTGTATGCCAGTTAAGTTTAGAAACATATTTTTATATAAATTTTATTATATGATTTTTAGATACGTATTAATACAAATAATATTTAAACGTGTTTCTAACACTCAAGTTGTTGTAATATCAAACTTAAACTATTGTGCCAGTTTCGTACGGGTTTTCCGCTGCCAAAACTATAGATTCGTATTTCCACAATTAATTAATTGTTTAAAAGATGACATTTATACATACATACAAACCTACTAATGGTGTCAACATTTTTTTTAATAGTTTTTTTTATTGTTTCTAAGCTAGAAGAAAGTACACGTCAGTAATTGAAGCTAAATTTTCACTTGTATAAACAAAAATATTTTAAAAATTAAAACAAACAATGAAAAACGAACAACACGCGCCAATAATACAATTACTGTTGTTGGTGTTATTGGGGTAAATTATGTTTTTCGTTTTTACGCAAACAAAAAAATTTTAATTTCTTTATTAATTATATTAATAATTGCTTAAAACAATTATGTATGTATTTTTTTAAAATTTTTTTAGAGCAACAGCAAAGTTATTAAAAAAATTTTCTTGTGTTCAACAGCAGTTGGACCATTAAATTTTTAGGCCCGGTTAAGGGATAAAATATAATATTGGGAAAACTAAAAAAAAATAAAAATAAAAAATAAATCTGTCCAAGTTGAGGTTGGTCCTAATTTCCATGCGTAGATATATTTATTAATAAAAACTTAATTTAGCGAATTAATATTTTTTATATGCAAAAGTCTGGACCCCGAATTATGCGAAAATAACAAATTCAAATAAATAAAAATTTCGTTAAATTTAAAGAATTTAACTATTTTAGTTCCCTGAAATATCACAATATCCATTTTTTTTGAAAAGTTCTTATTAAAACAATTTTAAATTTATTTTTTGTTATATTTATTTGGTTTTTTGCATTCCTCCATAAGTAGAAAAGGTCTACATAGCTTGAATTTTTTTATTATTTGTTTAAGACTTTATGGATAGTCATTTCGATTTAGCGATGATCTCTAAATCTTTCACAGATCCATATCATAATATTAAAAATATTTATTTAAAAACGGCTGCTTTTAATGGAAAAACTACGACTGACTCTGTTTAAATAAATTTATGAATATTTCCTTTATATTTCAACGAACTCTAATTGCTATTGCCCTCAAGTTTTGTATGAGAAACCTTTTAAACAATTTTCTTCATTAGTTCGAAATGATCTTTTGGAGGAGTTAGGCACGCAGTTTAAATCATATTATGGTTTAGTAGTTGTAAGGAGCCCCAAAAAAGAATCCAAATCAAATTTTTAACCAGTTTTTACCCCACATGCTCTCGAATTTCAAAAATGTAACAGACCTCTTTTTGAGTATAATACAATAATTTTTAAAGTTCTATTTGTATCCTGTTTAGTTTACCCTCAAACTATTTTAAAGTGTATTAATTATTTTAATTTTTTAGTGAATCTTTACTAAAAAAACTTCAAGTTTTAAGCTTTTCTGTTAATCAATCATTTATAATAAATTCTATTACCTTTTTGAATTTAAATAATTAAGGAAATTTGTATTAAAACTCTAGTTGTTATGGGTTACCCTTTTTGGGTTTTTAACCAAATTTGATGAAGCTTGTCTCTTATTATCATCTCTCAAAGAAGGGTAATACGTTGAACCTTTAATAATATTGCAGCCCATTGCATTGGCCCATTTGGCAGACTGACAGTAGATAAACTGTTCGCTCTTGCGTAAGCTATGTACCAACCAAAATAACTAATTTGTGTAAACAATTTACTTAGTTTTGAACCCGGCTTTAAAATAAATTGATGAACTTCTTCGATTAATCTTAATGCTACCTATTGTTTTTTCAAGCGGCAATGAAGGAGTTGTTGTATATTTATTACAACGTTTTCGCTTTTATATCATTTGTTTTAGTCTTTTAAGTTTATTTTTTATTAAAACAATCTTTATTCAATTTAATTATTGGCGGGTTTACATTCTTTAACTTAACATTTTATTAGTTTTGTGTTCCCAAAAACAAGCTTCTTACGGATTCTCCCAAATTGGTTTAATTGTATATCCATCGACTTCGTTAGCACAGACTCGAAACTTACCAGCTAAACTTTTACATTTTGAAACCAAATTGCAAGCGTAGTTTAGTTTGCAATCTTTCATACATTTCCGGCTTTGACAAGGTCGAACCTAAAATAACGTAACAAACAAACAAAAAAAAAAAAAAAAAAAAA
>NDXZ01071199.1:0-10381 GCA_003055125.1 Paykullia maculata | reverse complement strand
ACTTAAGTGAACTTAAGCTACTATGTTGAAAGGCAACAAATTGATTGATGTCGAGATAAGTGCTTTAGGTTAAATTAAAAAATGCCGAAAACCTGAGATCAGATAAAAGCTTAGTTAAATATAAGGTTTTTTTATAAGGAATAATTTGAATGGGCTGTTAGTCATTGCACCTAAGTGTATAGAAGTTTTAATGCTCAAATATTTTAATATTGATGTAGCTTCCTTAAGTTGAGATAAGATGTTATGTCTTATATATTATTTTCCAAAAAGACTTAAGCTAAAATATAAAAGCGTATAGTTTTATTAATAATGACATTTAATACTTGAAATTTAGTTAAGTGATAGATCTTGAAGAAGAGAATAAGAATATGTAATAAAATGAAAAAGCACTTATGTCAACTTAAGCCATTATTATTTATTGCCACAGAGTTATTGAAATGGCTAATTTCATTGATTGCTGAATTAAATAAAACTGATAAAAAATTTTCATATTGTTAATTCCGCCGGCATATAGCAGTTACATGTAGACGACTTTTGACTTTCTCAGAGCCTTAAAAAAAATTTCGTCCTAAGCAACATTGCATGCCAATTATTCATTTTATAAGAGTGTTATTTGCCGGCGCCTTGAAACTACTTGGAATAAAATCCTTTCCTTGCTATAAAGCAAGGCAAGGTTATAAAGCAGGTGAAGAAGCTTAGTAAAAATTTAGCAAAATAATAGCAAATTTTTTTCTTATTCTTTTTAAATTTTAGCTTTGTTAGATGAAAATAGTTTAATGTTTTGTTTTTTTTTTAACTATTCAGATTTTTTGACGCGACAAACCATAAAGTTCATAACACTGCGAATGCATTCAGTCAGTTTGCACACACTACAAAATAAAATATTTTATTTTGATTCTTAATGCTTGAATTTACCCCCACACGCTTACACACTTACACACACACACACTTGCCTGTTTACAGTTTTACATCCAACATTTAAAAGTATAATGTTGATGTTGGCTTAAAACTCATGAAAATTATTCAAGCTGAAGGATGTATGATAATATCCGACGGAAGTGTAATCAAAAATCGCTTAGACAAGTGCCATGTGATGATGCCTCTGCAGGATTTTTGCTCCCCAGCAATGCCTCTTTGTAAGGCAGCAGGTGTTCTTGCTAGTGTGTGTATGTATGTATCCGTTTGTAAGTGACACTCCGCGAGGGTAAATATTTTTGTCGTATTCTATAGATTTTACAACACCTGTGTGTTGATGTCAACTTCGTTTTAATATTTCAGTTTTTTTTTTACTTTTTAATTTTAACTGCCTTTTTTCCACTGCGCGCTGTTTGTCTGTTAAATAATTAAACGGAAATGAGCATTACTGGCTGGCAATAATATTATGGATTTTACATATGTGTAGTGTAGAAGTGTCTCTGTTTAAACTTAACTAATATCTTTGAGTTTGTGAACCCTACTTTGGAGTTATGGAAACATATGATAAACCCTAAACAATGTTTATGAATTTTTGAAATTTTTTAAATAAAATTTTTTTTGGTTAAAAACAAAAAAAATTTTCAATGTCTGATTTTAAAATATTTTTGAAAAAAAAAATTTTCAATAAATGTTATTTTACAAAATATTGATTTTAAAATTTTCTTTTTTTTTGTGTAAAATTTTAAAAATTTCATTTTTGTAGAATTTTCAATATGTGTTTCTTTAACAAATTTTTTTTTTTTTTGGGAAATATTCTTTCAAATATATGTTTTTAAAATTTGATTAATTGACTTTTTAGCTTTTTTTCCTGTTAAACAAAAAAATTAATTGTTGCCCATCATTATTAGTAATTTTTCTTATTATAAAGATTTTGCAATTCGTTGTCCTCCATCAATCATTTTTAGTGTTCATTTGTTTAATTTACAAAATTCATTTTTAATTTAATTTTTATTTCAAACAGTTTTACGTTGAGAACGCGTTAATAAAGTGAAATGAAAACGGTGTTTTTCTTTTTTCTATTTAATGGAAATTCTAAGCAAATTACATTTTCATGTAAATTTTCTTCATATATTTTTTATTTTAAATTGTTTTCTTTTTTCTTCTAATTGCAAAATAAAATTTAGAAAAAAAAAAATTTTTTTAACATATCCTGTTGGCAAAATGATTGGTTGGCTTATTTGTTGCACTTTTGTTTAAACCAGCAATAAGTATTTACTTCCTTTTACATTATTTGTTGTTCTCTTAAATAGAGGATTTATCATGTTTTTATTTTTTTTTTTATTCTTTTAAATTCATTCCTGTTTGAATTTTATAGTTGCCTTGTTAATTTAGTTTAATGTTGATGGGTTTGTTGTTGATTTATATCCATGATTTTGTATTATTTAATGTTTTAATTTAGATTTTGTATTCTTTTAGGGCCTATTATAAACTTTTTAATTTTGTTCTACTTTAATGGTTTCTTTTCCTTAATATCTTATTATTTATGTGCTTTTAGTAAAACATACTTATAATTTATTTATTTGTAATATGCATTTTGTAATTATGCTTGGTAATTGTTATGATAAATTAAAGTCCGGTTCTACCGCATTGTAAAACGAAGAAATTTAAAAAAATATACATAAAATTGGGATGTAAATTTTACCAATTTTTGATAAAATATTATCCCTTATTATTACTTTTTTCCATCTTAGTTTGTAACGAAAAATCATTTTCTGTTTAAATTGCAATTACTAAAAGATATCAATAGACGTAATGGATGACTTTCTAAACGCGTGTTGGAGTACATTGCAACATGAGATGCCAATCGCAAAATGCCATTCCCGAAATATGCGAGATTTTTGAAATCCCCCAAAAATTTATACTTAATCTGTTTCTTTACTTTATGTTTAAAGTGATTCTGTAAAATGATTACAAAAATAATTCCTCTAAAATATCAAATTATTTAAAATAACCAAAAACCAATAATAAAATGCCGGATCAAATCAATTAACCTAAATAAGGTTTATGCAAAAACTTTTTTGTAGGGAAATTGAAATTAACACATATATGGCAGAATCAAACAGTATCGAATTTGTTTGGATTTGCATAATATTTGGACAAATAACGTTATGAATTTATTCACTATCTATTAAGTAAATAAAAAGTTTAAGCTTAAAACTTTAAATAAAGAGAAAAAATTACATAAATTTATTGGTTTTTCAACTCGTCAATCACACACACAGACAGTGTTTATCGGCAGTAGCTTGCTACAGTTTCTTTCTACTGATAAGATTAACATAAACAGATGATTTTTTTATTAAAAATTTTGATTTTTTGGGATTTTGAAATTTCAAAAATGCGGGGATCCCTGTTGGGAGTTTTGGGAGTTCATTGCCTAGCCCTGAAGCACTCAACTTTCTAAAATTTGTTTTGATTAGCATCTTTGTTTGTAAATGCAACCCTCTATTATGTTAATTTATTATACCCTTCACCAGTGGTGACAAGGGTACATACATATATAGGTTTGTCATTCTGTTTGTAATTTCTACAATATGTATTTGCGATCCCAAAAATTGTATATATTCTGAAACTTTATAGATAGGAAAGTCGATTTAGCCATGTCCGTCTGTCCATCTGTCTGTCTGTTGAAATTAAGTTTTCTCAGCCCCCTGATGTCGTACGGACGCGTTAGTTGTATTAAGCGATCAGAAATTCTCCTAAGATGTTTGCAGTAAAATCGCTTAAAATTGACCGAGATATAAACCAAAAAAAACGACTTCTTATTTTTTGTTTTGTTTTTTTTTACTCAAAAGCTATTAAATTTGTGTATAGTCATGCCTTTTGGGGAATTTTAAGAGAAAAAAAATTTCCGAGATACATATAGGCACAAACAATTTTTGTTTTTTCACACGTACATACATCAATCAATCAAGTGAAGGGTATATAAGATTTGGCACAGCTAAATATAGAGCTCTTATTGTTCCCTTTTTAAATTATGTTTTAATTTTATTTTTTTTTGTTCTTCATTAAAAAAAATGTTCTTTTTATATATTTATTAGGGTTAGGCAAAAAATATCGATATATCAATATATCGATATTTTCTTAATATCATTCAATATATTTCACCAATATTTTACTTCGCAATATATCGATATATCAATATTTTTTCTTACAATTTTATTCTGATATTTTTGAACTCTGATGTTATATTTTTTTTTTGTTATTAATTTGCAAAAAAAATTTCTCGTTGCAGTCTTTATCGAATATAATGTTATAATGCTTGAATTAAAAATTACGGCGCATTTAATTTGATCCCATTAAAGGTACTTGCAAGTCTTAAGCAACAAAATTTAATTTACACCCGTAACTTCCAAGTATAAAAATTGAACTATTTTATATACAGTTTTATATGTGGGGTGTATTCAGCGTTAGCTGTTCTATTCTGCATAATTTGTGGCTAATGTTTCGATTACATTATTTTCTTTTTAACGTATTTTGAATGAAGCATTAACCATGTGAAGTTACATGTGTCCAACATTTCACGCCTATTCTTTCTGAAGTCGCCCCTAAATTTTTAGTTTGTCAGGCTTCCTCGGTGTAGAAACTGTTTGACAGGTGAACACATCAAACAGGGGGAGCTCTATATTTCAGTATCCGATAATTACTGGTTCAAACAAATTTTAACAGCGCCTTACTTTGTAGTTAACCTACAAATAAAGTTTTCTGTATTAATTGTTTTTATGTTAACCGCTTAATATCAATAAAAAATTATTTTTTGTTAATATAGTTCGTTTTTCTGTATTTGATGAATTCACGAATTATGTATATCGAAATATCGATATTTTCAAATCAATATATATTGACCAACAACGATATTGAAAAAAATATCGATATTTTTTTTTTAATTTGCCCATTGTATGTGAAAAATATTTATCCACCATATCAGATAGTTCAAAAACGAGGTTTTTTGTACAAAAATAGTTACTTTTGCTTTCATACACATACATATGTTTTTCCATAAAATTTTCGAAAAACTCAATTCAAACATCATTTAGTTAGAAATAGTAAACATAAAATGAATAAATGTGGTTTAACTACAAGTTTTATAGAGATAGACAGGCAGACGGGTGTTTATTGTTTGAATCAAAAAGTCAATTTGGCTGTGTGGACTCTCTTTCTAGTTGCCCCTTGCATAGAATGTTAAATAAGGTTAATTTGCAAACAGAGTATCTGACCTCAGAATTCCCAAATCAAATGAGGTTTTCAAGATATTATAACATAATGGTTAAAGAAACCTCGTTTTTTGCCATATTCGAGACGAATTCAGCTTTTTTGGAGTTTAGACTTTTTTCAAATTTTGTCGGCTTTTTTATCTTTGGAGCATTTCAACAGCTTCCCAACCACCAGAAGTAATAATGAAACCAAAACATCATGAATTAATGGTGTACGTCTATTCGGCAAGAAAAATGGAATAGGCCTAATATATAAAAATATTCCTCAGAGATGTTTCGTTTAAATGAAATTTTGCCTTTTTTTTTGAAACATAAATGTATGAAAATTATAGTATAAAATTTTTCATAATAGAAATTTTTTTCTTAATTCTTTTTTCGTAGACAGTCTAACACGTAGTGTTGTTCTCTTATCTAAGATAACCTAATTTATTCAAAACTCTGAAATTTCACTAATAAAATATTCTCTTTCAAATTTACGATAAATCATTAATAATATTTTAACAAAGCCCCCATATACATATGTAAGTAGACCAACAAAAAATTTTTTTTGTTCTATTACTGCTTATCTTTTAACAAATATTTTAATAAAATTATCCCCTACTAAACTATATTAACAAACTAGTTAAGTCTTCTTTACCAGCCAACTAATGCTATTGGCCAAAGTGCACAAAATCTTTTTATACTTCATTCATTGATTATTTAATAACTTCTTAAGTGGTTTCCCTAAGTACACACTGAACAAAGTTTGATTTCCTTTAGAGTTTTTTTTCTTAAGTTTTCTTTCTTTTTTATCATTTTAAATGAGCCCTTTAACTTTTAGCATATTTTTGTTCCTAAGATTAACTTAATGCAAAGAGAATAAAAACGAGAAATGAATAGGAAAACGAATACAAAATTAAAGTTATAGAATAACTTAAAATGAACTTTAAAAAAAAGATAAAAGACATAAAGTCTATGTAGTAAGTAGTTGACTTTAATAAACTTAAGAAATACCAACAAAAAAAAATAACGTTAAACTGTATTCAATTGGAAACGGAAATAACACAAAAGATTGGGAGTATCACACTTTTGCTACGCTACGCTTAAGTGAACTTAAACAAATATCTTTTTGGCTGGAACAAGTAAAGAAAAAAAGTTTTGGCTTAACTTTTTAGTTCGACCAATTTTATTTGCAAAAAGAAAAAGAAAACATCACAGAAAATAGTTTCAAAGTGATTAAGATTTCAACAGCTGTTAGTTAAAGATTTAGAAGTTCTTCTCGCAATGTCAGCAAACTTAAACAGGAAGAGATTTTTAGAAATGTGCTTGTGTGTGTGTTTTGTACGCAATTTGCAATTTGTTTGTTTGCAATTGTAGGAAATATAATATTTTGTCTTTGTTTAAATTTTATTTTTTAATAATTCAGTTTAAAAAAAAAACTAATAAAAAAATGAAAAAATCTATTTAATCAGATATCTTTTGAATAAAATCTTTGTAATAAAATTTCCCTTTCATTGTGTTACAAAACTTTCCTTCCGTTTTTTAATATTTCCATAACTTTATGATTCTAACGTTGCTTACTTAATGCACTTTATAAATTCATATGTAAATATGTGTTAATCTTAATGCACCTGCATATAAATTATAATTCTATCAACACTGAATATTATTTAAATTCATCATATTTGACTTTTATTTCTTTAATTTATCTGCTCTTAGTTGGCATTATTTGTTCAATATATTTTTTTATTTTTATTTTATTCATAATCCATATGTTTCCATTTGAAACAAAATCCTTGCATTTTATAGCAAAAACAAACAAACAAATTTGGATGCACTTTAAAAATAACTGCACACGAAATGGTAATAAAAAATATAATATAAAAAAAAATTGTCAAAATAATTCTCTTATCACTTTATGCTAAACAAAAAGTCATCACATATGTATGTACGTTACAAGTGGAAATATGAATAAATAAGTTGATGGAAGAAATGAAGAAGAGACTAAATGACATTTTAGCATATTTAGAGCAACATAAAATTTAATATACAAAACCAGGGAGATCAACTTAGAAAGTGTTGTTAAGAGACCAGTTAATTATTATGGCTTATGGCAGAGCCATCAAGCTTCATTCATAAAAAATTAATTTCTCTTTACACTCGAAGGCTCGAAATATCAAAATCCAAAGATAAAAATGTAATTAAAAAACTCATCTTCAAAACAACATAATCTTCTAAATGATTACGTCATGGTATAAAAAGTATATCAAACAATTTTTTTTTATTAGCAATAAATCAAAAATGTATTATTTTGTTAAAACTAAGATCAATATGGTTTTAATAATAACCTTTTATATATTATTTTTGAGAAACTTGAGTTTGAGAAGTGTAACAAAGAAACAGCGTTTAAATTAAATTAAAATTAAATAAATTAAACTAAATTAAAAAGGCATTTAGTGAAATAAATAAAATCAGTTGATATATTGAACTTTTTTATGAGTCCCATTTTTTAGAGAATAGTGTTGAAAAATTTCCATTTTAAATGCTTGATCTTGTATTAAGCATTAGCATTACATTATCTCTTTAAGATCATTGCCTAATTACCGAAAAACTTATATCAAGTATCTGTTATTTGATATTTCACCAGCAGTTTGTACAGTCACATTAGTAGCCCATTGAGGATAACCTGTGTACGCCATTACCAGAATTTTTCTACAAAAAGGCGGTAAAATAATTTTAACAAATTTCAAATAAGGCTTTTTTCATTTTTCTGTACTATTTGAATTATATCTGTATGTAGAGCATTCAAAAATCGAATAAATTTAAAAAAACCGGTAAAAAGATTAATTTTTTTTTTATTAGAATTTTTTTTTGACGAACTTTTATTTGTTTTAAGACAATTATTTTTAATTTTATTCTAGCTTGAGTTCAATTTTTAAATTTCTAAAAAATTTATTTTTGCTTTTTAGTGATAATAAATGAATAATAATTGAAAAGAAAGTTTTTCCCACACTAGCCGAGTAGAATGCATTTTCGAAACCAGCTACGGTTTTCATCATCAGACTATTTAATCGGTGATTAGTGTTGGATTAAAAAACAAAAGTTCCAAAATAAGAAACAGTTTAATGTGAGCATTTTTTTAAATTTTAATTACATAATTTATAAAAAAAAATTCAACAGAATACTTTTTATTATTTTCTAATCGTTTAGTTACAATATTAGCAAAGCTTAAATATAATTTTGTTGTAGAATTTAAATTTTTTTTTTTAGTTCTCCAGTTATACTATGTAATGCAACTGCCTTCATTTTTGACATAATTTTCGAAAACTAGAGCTGATAAAAATATTCTACTAACACACATATATGTACGTATATTTGAAATATGTGTAACAGGTGTTGTCAACAACAGCTAAAATTTTTCCACAGCAAATAAAAACTTCATTTTTGTAAAGTAGTGTTATGTTATGTGGGTCGATTTGTATAGTTGACAAAAAAATTAAAAATCGTAGGACGGGAAATGATTCTACGCAGAATTCTAAGCAATTTCGCTCTAGAAACCATAGGTTGAAACGATTTTCGATCCTACGCAAATTCGAAAATATGTTGTAAGTATTGCTTCACTTCATGATTTGTGTACAATTTTCAAAAACAGGAAGTTGTTAGAGCCAAGATAATAATTCTGATTTCTTTTTAAGATGAAAGGCTTTACAGACTTTTCTTATTTAAAAAAATAAATGTTTTTATTTATAAACTGCTACAAAATATTTACAGTAATGATGAAATTTTTTCGAAAGAAAACTACAATATTTTATTTTATTAATGGAAGCAGAAAATCTTTAGGTCGATTTGCGCCGGATAAGATTTGATCACAGACCTTTGGTTTCTTGGGAAATTTTCTTAGAATTTCGCATAGATAACGTTTTTGTTATACGATTTTTGATGAAAAACATTAACCCACCCTAATTTACATTCACTTATTATTAAAATTATTCACCACAGGTGGCAAGGGTATACATAGGTCTATCATTCCATTTGTAATTTCTACAATATTCATTTGCGACCCTATAAAGTATATATATTCTGGATCCATATAGATAGGGAGGTCAATTTAACAATGTCCGACTATCCGTCTGTCCGTTGGTTGAAAACAAGTTTTCGTAGATCCCATAGGGTTATATGTCCTATAAAACTTTTGGAAATACTTTGGAAAGAATTTGTATTGAAAACTGGCAAGTTTTATCAATAATCGGCTGAGATATGAGTAAAAAAAGACAACTTTTTAACAAAAAATTCATATATTGCAGCTTTTGGGTAAACTTCAGACATTTTTGTTAGGTCTGTGTGTTGGAGTAAGTGGCCAATAAATTCCCAAGGATATAGGCAAAAAACCTTCATGGACAAAAATGTATATCATAAAAAAATACATACAAACATACATACATACACTTGGTGAAGGGTATATAAGATTTGGCACAGCCGAATATAGCGCTTTTATTTGTTTAAAAAGCAACAGTTTTATTAGTTTTAAATTGTAGCAAAATATTTTTGGGTTCTTCTTGTAAAACTATGGAAAAACGATGCAAAAGTCTCTAACGTTAAGCCATTTAAATTCGGCCGATTAACCGTTTTCGTATTTTGAATACACTACTTGCAAGCAATTGACAATGACAATGGCAATGCATTTATTTATTCAAGTGTAATTATTTGTTCATCATTGTGTACCACTAATGCCTGTTCACCTTTTTCAACTGCCCCATCGAATATTTTATGTTTATTTTTTTCTGCTTTAAAATAGTAAATAAACTGCATATGCATTTATATGTACAGGAGGAGACATGGAATTATTTTTGTGAAGAGTCACAAAAAATTAATAATTTAAAAAAAGTGATAACCTTATGCCAGAAATGTAAATCATAATGAATTTATTTATTTTTATACCATTCATATACACACATGTGGTGAGGGTATATATAGGTTTGTCATTCCGTTTCATTCCGTAATTTCTTCAATATTCATTTGCGACCCTATAAACTATATATATTCGGGATCCTTATAGTTGGGAAGTCGATTTAGCCATGTCCGTCTGTCCGTCTGTCCGTCTATCCGTCTGTCTGTCTGTCCGTGTATATGTTGAAATCAGATTTACGTAGCTCCCATAGGCTACCCAGGGTTGCATATGAGAAAATCGGTATTGAAAACTGGCAAGATCCATCAAT
>NDXZ01071114.1:0-10683 GCA_003055125.1 Paykullia maculata | reverse complement strand
GAAGGATGATAAGTCACCTCTAGCATCCAAAGAACTTTTACATCCACCATCCGTAGCTGAAAGTGAAAAAGATAAGGCATCTCCAGTAGAATCCAAAGAACTATCTCGAAAATCATCAATTGCCGAAAGCAAGAAGGATGATGAGTCACCTCTAGCATCCAATGAACCTTCACATCCACCATCCGTAGCTGAAAGTGAAAAAGATAAGGCATCCCCAGTAGAATCCAAAGAACCTTCTCAAAAAGCATCAATTGCCGAAAGCAAGAAGAATGATAAGTCACCTCTAGCATCCAAAGAATCTTCAAGGCCAGTATCTGTAGCTGAAAGTGAAAAAGATATAGCATCTTCCGCAGAAACGAAAGAATCATCTCGAAGGTCATCAATTGCCGAAAGCAAGGAAGAAAAATCCACCGCAGAGTTAAAAGATCATTTGCAGCCTCCTTCCGTTGCTGAAAGTGAAAAAGATAAAGCATCTCCAGTAGAATCCACAGAACCATCTCGAAAAGCATCAGTTGCAGAAAGCAAAAAGGATGATAAGTCACCTCTTGCATCTAAAGAAGCTTCTCGGCCAGTGTCCGAAGCCGAAAGCGAAGCATATAGAAAGCCAGTTGATAAGGTTGAGGTTTCGCGAAAAACTTCTTTTTCAGAGCGCAATGAAGGTGAAAAATCTCCAAAAGAATCGAAAGATGTCCTTGCACTCATTACTACTAAAAAATATAAGTCTAAAGAGCCTTCTCCTACAGAATCAAAAGAAGTTTCAAGGCCCGCATCAGCAAATGGTGGTTTTGAAGACCCTGAACAACAGCCAGTTATTGAAGCTAAAAGAGAGGATACTATTTCGGATGAAAAGTTAATGAAAACATCGGATGCTTCTGTTTGTGAAAGTTTCAAAGGTAGAGATGTTGTTGAAAAGACATCTTCGCTATCTAAAGATTCATCCAAAATAGAAATTATAATCGGAAGCAAGACCGAAAGAACAAAAGATATAAGTGATGCCAAATCAATGGTTTCTTTATCTAGTCCTCCTAAAGCTGGCAGCCTTAAGGATACAGATCATAGTAAGTCAGAAGCTACAAGTACTAAAGATAAGTCTGATGAAATTGAAGCAATTTCTACAGCAATAAATGGAGCTGACAAAGAGGTAAATATAGATATCAAGGCCAAGAAAGAACAATTCACTATTGAACTGAAAGATACAACTAAACCAGGACAACTACCAACTTCATCTAGTCCTGCCGATTTTGCTAAAGATGATTTGCCAGAAAAACCTAAAGTTTTCGTTACTGATAAAGTTTCAATTTCTGTTGATGAAGCTTTAGAGCTAAAACAAAGAATCGAAACGGAAGCAGAATTTAAGGAAACTTCACCAAAAAAAGCAGACACCATTAGCTCCAAAGAAACGTCAAGACCTAAATTAGTTTCGGAAAGTGCTAAACATCAAGACAAGACTTCACCTAAAGGGCTTTCAACGGAAACTTCTGCTGTCGAAACCGTATCTTCACCAATAGATGAAGCTCTTAAAGAGTTAACAGAAGGTATTAAAGAAGATAAAGAGCACTCTTCTATTGATATAATTTCCACAACACAATTGGGACAACTTCCTACAACCTCCAGTCCAGTTGACGTTGCTGAAGGTGATTTCCCACAAGAAAGTAGAGAACATGTAAAAGATTTGCAGCAAGAAACCCAGTTTGCTATTACAGAAACTATTTCTACTCCTATTGATGAAGCCCCCGAACTTGAAGATGTGCTTGCAAAAGAAATTGTTAAAGTTGAAGCGAAACTAAGCGAGCAAGAATCTAAACCTAAAGTGGAAGCAGATAAAACTGAGTCCATAACCATATTAGATACAATTTCCGGTTTTGTAAAAAGTGTCAAGGACGTTTTTGGTGAAGAAGCCGACAGATTCGAACAAGTTGATGAAGTTAAACAGTCTGTTGAAAAACTTACGAAGGAATCAATAATCAAAACCCAAAATTTCTTAGAAAGTGCTGAAAAAACTGCAGTTGTAGATAGTTTAGAAGAAAATATTGAAATAGCTTCTACCAATGTTCAATCATCTATAGCAAGCACGATCCAGGAAGCCAGCATATTATCTAAAATTGTTAACGAAAAGGGAAAAGAAATTTCAGAAAAAGAGGAGAAAATTACAACCACAACCGAAGATATCCAAACTTCCGTAATCGAAATTAAGGAGGAAAAGAATGGGATTACTAGCATTGTAAAAGACGAAACCAAGACAGACTTACAATCTAAACTCGATTCTTTAACTAAAGTCGAGGGTACCAATGTCGATATGGGTGATGATGATAAAGACTCCATTACTATACAAACAAAAATAATTACTAAAGATACAACCGAGGTTAAAAAAGCTGGTGAATCATTAGTAAATGATCTAAAAGAGGAAGTTTCTACAACTTTAACTACAATTACAAAAGACATTGCAAAATCTGCAACCAAAGACACAAAACTAATCGAAGAGAAGGAAGAAAAAGAAGTTGAAGAATTTGTTAAAGAGCCATTAACAGTTTTGACACAAGATGCTATTAAAAAGGCTGATAATACTGTTGGCTTTTCCTCAGAACTTAGAGACACTCATATTACGATCATAGATTCACCAGACTTGAAAATTACGATTTCAGAACGGGAAGAACCAGCCACCTTGAGTGATAACAAAGAAGAAAAAATATTGGACAAACCTTTAATAGTAAGACCAGTATCACCCAGAGAAGAAGAAGTCTTTAAAATTGTGGCAGACGTTGCCAAAGTTTTAAAATCTGAAAAGGATATAAATGAAATTATACCCGACTTTGACGAAAAGGAGTTGGAAGAAAAACTGAAATCCTCAGATGAGTTAGAAGTCGAATCATCAACAGTTCAAAGAATGCTTGTTACTGCCAGCAGCGAAGATGGTGGTGAAGAGATTGAAATTTGTGCTAAAGGCTCTATACAATTTACACCAGCTACCATTGCAGAATCTATTTTTGAAAAAGAGAAGCCCGTCTTGGACAAGGTACCCACAACAGAAATTGAATCCGAAAAATCATCGCCCGATCTCAAGTCATCAGGTCCTGTGTCAATTGAGGAAAAGGATAAGATAGAAGTATCGGAAAAAATGCAGCTCAGGGAACTAAGAGACAAGGAAATCGTGGATGAATCTACATCTAAGATAAATTTGGAACATAGAAGAGAGTCCGCAATAAGTACTTTAAGTGAAAAGGATTTAACACGGGATGAAGACACGTTTGATGATAAGCAAGATTTTCCTTCTAGCCCTTTTGAAGATAAAGATGAAGCCGAATCACTAGAATCCTTAACGTTAACAACAAAAGAAAAAACTGAATCTTCAATAGATTCTCTTTTATCAACAACTGAACGAGAAAAGGATGATAAATCTTCTACTGCTGAGCAAAAAGAATCTTCATCATCTCGTTTAGAGTCTGTAACTAGCCAGGTCAGTTCGGATCAGCACTCCGATAAAGTCGCGTCACGGAAAGAATCACTGATTTCCGTAACAGAAGAAAAAATGGAAGATGAAAGAAGTCGTGAATCTGTTTTATCAGCTAATGAGCAAGAAACATCACAACTTGAATCCCTGAGAAAGGAATCACTGATTTCTGTTACAGAAGAAATTGCTGAGCTTCGACTTGATTCCACATTACAAGCAGCTGACAGCAAACAAGAAGGTGTTGTAGAAGAGGCCGAAAGTAAGAAAGATTTTAAACTATCAACAGTTGAAGATAAATCCACCTCTCGTCCCACCTCTGCTGCTAGTCACATCAGCTTAGAACCAAAAAAAGAGGACGACAAAGACGTATCTCGTTCTGCATCTGTTTTAAGTTATACAAGTCTAAAGAGTGACAGTGAAAAACACGAACTAGAAAAAACGGAGAAATCGGAGCTTATTTCTATAGTATCTACCACCGAAAGTCGAAAAGAAACTAAAGAATCATCCCGCCCGGAACCAGCAGTCAATGAAACAGGTACAGAAAGCAAAACAGACGAGCCAGAGTCACGTAAAGAATCTATAGTTTCAACTACTGCAGGATATAAGAACGAATCTTTGATTTTTAATGTCCAAGAAACCCAAGAATCTCGACGTGAGTCCCTATTATTAATGTCGGAAAGTAAAAAGGACGATAAATCACCACTTGCTGAGGATAAACAATTATCGAAATCAGAATCCGAAGCCAGTAATATTAGCTCTAGAAGTGATGCCGGTAAAGCTAAAGCAATTGAAAGCGAAACAAAAGAAAAAGCTACAACCAGCATCTCTAAAGATGAGGTCAAAGAAAAGCTGAAATTAAAAACAGAAACTCTGATGTCAGACAAACAGGAATCTAAACATGAATCTGTCTCAACTACCACCGAAATCAGAGAAGAATCACTTAAATCTACTGAAAGTAAAAAGGACGATGCATCAGTCTTCTTCAATTCAAATGAAACTACCTCTAGTACACAAGATGATAAAGAAAAAACTTTGACGAAAACTTCTGAAGTGATAACAACCCAAGTTACTAAGCAATCGGATGAAAAATTCGCAAAAAGTTCACTCGAAAAAGACAACCAAGTAAAAGTTACCGAAACCGTAAATACAACAATCATAGAAAAACCTGTAGAAATTCAAACCATGACAGAAACATCAATTTCAGCTTTTACCAGCAAACAAATAACGCAAGAATTATTAGACGCATCCACTAAAAAGAGCGAAACAATTGTCACGGAAACAACACGAGTTATTAGTAGTTCTCAGTTGATTGATTTATTGCAAGATGAAAAAATTTTACGCAGTGATTCTGTAAGCAGCAGTGTTAAAGTCGAAGAAGGTTCATTATCTGAAAAAGAAATTTCCCGTTCCACTGAGATTAAAGAATCTTTGGATAAATCTGAACTGTTAACACATGCCGAAGATTCGCTAGCTTATAGCGAAGAATGTTCTTCTGAATCTATTGTAAGTGAGATACAAACATCTGCCATTAGCAAAACAGAAAAAGCAGAAACCAGTAAAATGTCTTCTTCTATGGAAAGTTCAGTCAAAGAGAGTTTAAAACAAACCGTTGAAGAATTTTTAGCAACAGAGAAGATAACAACCGCAAAAGAAATAATGAGTACATTGGACAGTATGACCAAACCCAAGACTGCCTCTACAGAATCGCGACGTGAATCGATTCTTAGTCAGACCAGCGAAGGCCGTCAGATTCATAGCGACCAGGAAGAAGATGATGAAGAAGATGAAATGACGACACATATTAAAGAAGGCCGATCAAAGTCTATAGCCAGCATAATGACAACCAGCATTTATAAGCCCTCAAAAGAAGTGAAAGTTTGCGAAACTTTGGGAGAAGAAATAGAAGAGAAGTCGCAAATTTTCAAAGAATCCATGACTTTACCTCATTCTTACGAACACGAAACATCGGATCGTAAGACTCCCCCAACTGCACCTGTTAGTCCTGGTATTATAAAAACCACCATAGGTGGAGTAGCAGCAAGTACAACAACTGCTTTATCTACAGCATCATGCACAACAAAAACTGGTTTAACAGACGCATCTGGACCTGAAATAACACACAGTGGTCCTCTGTCACCAAGAGATATTAGTGGCAAATCTAGCCCCGGTGGTTTAACATCAGAGAGTCAATCCATACCTACACCACTAGGTAGGGAATCATTGACAGAAACGCCTGAATCATCACCCAAACCAACATCACCATTCCCTCGGGTGACCAAAGAGGATCTTAAATCAGCGACATCTTACACTGCAGAACAAGTCGAAAAGACTGCTGCTTCATTAACAGCTTTAACTTCAGAACAACAGGGTACTTCTAGGGTCTCCTCATCTTTGATTAAACAACAATCTGGTGAAATATTGCCTGATTTGCATGAGGTCCGAGGTATAGAAAATACAGCGGCTTTAAGTGGCAGCACAGAAAAAATCATTACCACCACCATTACCACAGTAACAAAAGTTATTTCTGCCGATGGCAAGGAAATTGTGACTGAAGAAAAGACAATCACTACTACAGACTCAACGGATCCCGAAGGCGAAAAGGTAACCGTAACAACCAGACGCACCACGAGTGAAAGCGATAAGAGTGACGTCATGCTGCCCAAGGAAGTTGCCATGTTGCGGAGCATTTACCGTTCTGCAACACCCGGCAGCGATGATGGTGTTGCCTACCTCAGTGACGATGAGGTTCCGGCCTCTCCCAAAAGTATCTCTTCTTCTCATGGTGCCAGTTATGATTTGCAACGATCCGGTTCGGGTATCAGTAAAAAATCCGATTTTGATTTAGATGAAAGTCAGGATGATATTCCTCCACAATACGGTAGCGAGGAACTTTCATCTGCTCGCTCTTTAACGACGAGCGCAGGCTTCACACACAAAATTATTGATCCAATGAGCACTTCTTTCTATGGAGCACTGCCAGATAGCTTTGAAACTAAAACTTCACAGCCTATTAATATACAAGGTTCCACCGTACATCTGCAAACTTTTAAAGAATCGCCCATTTCTCAGTCATCTGGTTCGGTGGAAAGTACCACAACATTATCCCATAAATTTTTAGAAGAGGCCGATATTGGCTTTGAACAAGCTCTCAAAGAACATGTGCAATTAAGAGGTGCCGATGTAATGTCATCGGTCACAGCTAAATACTCCTACTCACCATCCAAAGCCGAAGAGGTTGAGCAAACTGTGACCAGCGCTGAAAAGCCTAAATTCCCCCTGGGTAGTGTACAAAAATCTCGCTTTACAGAAGATGTCTGTGAAAAAGAAGGAGCGATTATTGTCACCACTACTACCACCACTGTGACCACAACTGAAGGTGATGGTTCTAGTGCCAGCAGTAAAACAACAAGGACTGAAACAACTACCACTTCCTCATCTGCCACGGTAGATGAAAAACTCAAAGAATGGGGCAAACCCTTGGGTCTACCCTCTCCGGCACCTATGGCTGCCGAAGGTGATGTACGCACAACACCTAAAAAAGAGCGACGTCTTGTAGTCACCAAAACAAGACTAAACAATGAAAGAAACTTACGCAAACGTTCCGAATCGCCCAACAAAGCCAAGAAGCCCTCACCTGTTTATGTGGATCTGACATATGTACCTCACAATGGCAACTCCTACTACTCGCATGTCGAATTCTTTAAGAGAGTTAGAGCACGTTATTATGTTTTCTCCGGAACCGAGCCCAGCCGCCAAGTCTACGATGCCCTGCTAGAGGCAAAGCAAACCTGGGAAGATAAAGAATTAGGTAAGTAGTAGAAAGGGACTAAGAGTTTAAAAGAAAATTAATTATTAATTAATTTTAACCTTTACAGAGGTAACTATCATCCCTACTTATGACACTGACGTTTTAGGCTATTGGGTTGCAGAGAATGAAGAACTTTTAGCTAAATATCGCATTGACCTTTCACCCTCTGCTTCACGCTGCACCATTAACTTACAAGATCACGAAACCTCTTGCTCAGCTTATCGTTTGGAATTCTAGGCCACGGGGATGTTCGTAGCGTTCTCGGATAATTAAGTTTTCCCTATATTTTTTAGACTACAGAGTAATATAAGTAACCAAAAAAATAACTCAGCTAATTTTTGATAATTTACCAATATTTGAACGATATCCGAACATAAGCTTAAGGCTTTTTGGAAAAGGCTGAAGACAAAAACCAACAAAAAAAGCTTTAAAGCTATAAAACTTAGCAACACTTACTTACACTCACATACTCTAACAAGGCTAGAAGCGAAAATGAAAAATGAAAGAAAAACTCTAAAGTTTAAAACAAATATGGCGGAGTCTCTTATGACAGCAGCAGTTAAGCTATTGTCATTTTGTTAATTCTCAAAATCGCTTATTTGGTTTACAAAACTTGGAGTTGTTGTTGTTTTTACCCAAATTAAATACCATTTTTTTTTTACAAAATAAATTAATTAAATGAAATAGAAGCTATTAAACAGATAAAATCAATAAAACAAAAAGTAAAACGTTTAACAGAAAACTATTTTCATGTAGAGTTAAGCAGAGAATACGAGAAAAGTATTGGTTCTTCAAATTATTCTGAATATATAGAAAAAACTACAAGAAAAATATATAATTTATTTTTTAAATTAAACTAAACTAAACAAAATATGCATACATAAATATTTGTAATCTAACAAACTGTCATATTTAGAATTCAAAAAATTGAATTCAAAAAGTTGAAATTGCATAAGAAAAATGAAAGAAAAGAAGAGAAGACGAACGAACGATCGATCTAAGCATATTACAAAATTCAAATTAAATATTAAGACGTAAAACAAATAAATCAAAAAAAGCAAAAAAAAAATGAACAAATTCATTACAATAAATAAATGAATAAATGTATTTAAATGTGAAAATATTATAACTTTTAAAAAGCGATGATCATTCACACGTACATACAGACATACCTTTAAAAACCATTGAAATGATATTAAATATTAAAAAGTTGAAAACCGAACATTTTATAATTTTTAAATTAAAATCATTTAATGTAAACAAAATACAAAGTTAAACACAAAAACTTTTTTAGGCTGAAATATTAAAAAAACGCTTTTAAAATAAAACTTGCAAATTTTCAAAACAAACACAAACAAATTAATTAATTTTTGAAGATAATAATGGTAATTTATTTTTTTACAAAGTTCCAGTTACTTTCAATTGCATACAAGTATGTACATATGTATGTATGTATGTATATATATTTTTGGACAATTTTCAAATTGTCTGGCTGATCCTTAAAAAAAATCTTTATCTTGTTCTTTTATTTCGAACATATAAAGAGTACATAAATTACAGTATAACAGTTTTTCACTATAAATTATCTAAGTGTGCCTTAGAAACAGTATAACTGTTGATTTAACAGTTTAACAATCGTTTTTTAGGAGAGAAATGATTTTAAATTATTTAAGTATTTAAAGTAATTCGATACACAATTAGTTAGTATAACAATAATTAAAAATCACATATGTATGTAGAATATTTAAAAAGTTTTGAAAGTAAACAGACAAATATACAAGGTTTCTTGAATTAAGTTTTATAACAGTTTTTATGACAATATTATAAAAGAATTACATTTTATTCTTTTAATTTTTTTTTACAAAATTAAGTTGACCAAAAACTTTTAAATATCAATTTTTTTTGTGTGTAACAATTAAAAAAAATGTTGCTAAAGATTATGTGATATTCCGGGAATTATTTTACAAAACCAGCAGATATTTCAAAGATTTTAAGTCAAAATGCCAGTTTTTTTATGAATATTCTAAAGAAAAATTGTACTTGTCAAGTATAAATATGTAAAAAACAGATAAAACTATTAAAAAACTGTCTGTTATAAATACCACAAACTGTTGTGTGCTTAACAGTAAGTATGTACAGCAGTTTTATTAAAGCTTGTGGAATAGTTCTTTTTGATTTAGTACTTAAGTGGCAACGCGGTAAGCTTATAAAGAGTTATAAATAAAACAGTTTGTTAAATACTGTATAACAGTTTCTTAAACGTGTTTTAAATAATTTGCTTAGCTCCTAGTAAGTATATAGTAGGTTGTTTAATAGCTTAGAACAGGGATATGTATAGTGTCTATAATAAAAAGTAATTAATTATAATACTTACTTACTTTAATCTTTTATTAGCCCAGTTGTGTGTAAAATATACAGAATAAAACTTTTTTTAACACAAGATTTAAAATATTTTACGAAAAATTCTTATAGATTAGTATAAAATTTTGTATGACCGTATATGTTTTAGGGGTTTTTACTCCAAATTATCATGAAAATGTGTTCTATTAAGGATTAGGCTCAGTATAACAGTTTGTAAAAAAGTTAAAAACATTTGATATTACAGTTTTTATGAAAATATGCAAGTTTCATTACCTTTTACCTTATTACATTTGGCGACAAGTATAAGTTTGGCCCTATGCTCCCTCGAGAAATGAAAGGAACATATATATATAAAAGTATAACAATTTTTTTTCTAATGACAAAGAGAAATTTACTTTTGAAAAAAAATTAATAACCTTAAGAGTTCTTTAAAAAAAAGGCTCCCAAATAAATGTCGAATCAAAACTATTAACAAAAGACTTTGTATTTTGTTTGTATTAAAATAAAATTAAAAGAAAAACTAAAAATTATAATCGTTAAAATTACTTGGGATATATATTATAAAATAAAAGTAGTAAAAAAACAAACAATTAAGAAAGAGCTTCTCTAAAAAAAAAGCTTTTATAATAAATATTTTAAGTTTTTAAATTTTAATTAATTTCAGTTCCTTATTACATATATTTATTTCCATAAAAATTATGTTTTTTTTTAAATATTTTTTTAATAAAATTAAAACAACAAAATTAAAGCTTTTTTTAATTATTACAACAGGGGTAAGAAATAACTTTAGAAAGAAAGAATTGTCTAAAAAAATGTATAGCAAAAGAAACAACTTTTAAACAGTTGAAAGCTTTTAAAATTATTTTCTAACTTTTTTTAATTTTCCAAAATTATTTAGATCTATAAGAGTTTTTGAGTTCTTATAAAAGAAAAAAATTCGATTTAAATTAAAAATTATTTAAAACCAGAGATGTTAAATTTGGATTACGATTAGTAATCAATTAGATTACATTTTAAACATTTTTGAACAATTTCTGATTGTTAATTAATTATGATTACAAATAAT
>NDXZ01071108.1:0-17040 GCA_003055125.1 Paykullia maculata | reverse complement strand
TGAAAATGTTGACTTTTACTAACGTTTTGACATTGAAATTTGATTAAAAAGGTTTACGGGTGCCTTCATATAAAGATTCGAAATTGTTATGTCGCTAATGGAAAACCCTTTATGTAAAAAAAAAAAATATAATAACTGCCAACGAACAAATACATATTCAAAAAGAAAAAATACTATAACGAACAATTGTTTTTATTGGTAAGAGGTCAGGCATGTTTAGGTGTCTGTCCTGCCAAATGACAACAAATCAGCCTGGCCCGGTTTGTCACGTGTGGCATGATAAGCTTCACGTTCCTTATCGGGAAATTTCGTAGGTAAGTTAGGTGAGTGCAAATTGACCTTGGCCTCAAAACGTAAGCCAGCTACTTCGACTTCATAATGACCCGACAATATATAGTCATTGGTCACTGTCATTTCGTTACCATCATCGTCAAGATTACGCACAAAACCCAAACATACTTGTTTTTTGAACGTAAATCCATAACCAGTGGTTGTGGTCATGCCACAATATTTGCCATCTCGATAAATAGGCTCGTTACCCCAACACCAAACATCTACTTCATGGTCATGATTATTGAGCAAAAGTTGTACGTACATTCTCTTCACACCTTCGGCACGTTGCTTTTCCAGAGCAGCACGTCCTATAAAATCGATGGGTTTCTAAAAGAATCCCAAAAAGTAACAAATATAATAAAAAACGTTTCTTGTCAGAAAACTTACATTGAATTTGACACGCCAACTGCGTCCACACTCTAATGGTGTAGTAAACGTGTCTAAATCCTGACTCCAAAATGCATAGAATTTTTCAATTCTCAAAGTGCGCGTAGCGTAATAGCCGGCATGTTGAATGTTGTACTTCTGGCCAGCTTGACGTATGCGCGAGTAGACATGCAAGGCGTATTCGTTGGGTATGTACAAAACATAACCCAGTTCGCCCGTATGGGTTATATTGAGCGCTCGTATACCATTTGCCAACCCCACATCCAGCTCTTTGTATGTAAAGAAAGGAAAGTTCTTGGGTGAAAGATCAGTATCGGTGAGTTCAGAAAGAAGCACTCGTGAATAGGGTCCAATAATGCAGATGGCCGTGTACATCGAAGTAACGTCGGCTACATTCACTCCAGCCCTCAAATGGCTGGGCATTTTCTTGCGAATCCAGCTCATAGAGCGCGTTTGTTGGATAGTCGGCGCAATCATCATATAACTACGAAGAAATCAACAAGGTACAGTATCAATTAGCAAGTGGAGCCAAGGCAAACATACTGTCGTTCCGATAGACGTGCCAAGGAGCAATCATTTTCATAACCACCTAAAGGATTCTGCATGCCAGTGTGTATAATAGTACCAACGGGAACATCAACATCATTTGAGCACAAATACTGTAAAAGATCGATAACTTCGCGACCCTTTGACCACAAATCGTATTTGGTAAAAGAGCTGTAGTCAGCTAGACCAACACCCTCACGGCAAGCCTTGTACTCGGAAGCCACATAATCGAACCATGGTGGTTTGCCAAAGGTCTTTGTCTGGGCTATGCGAAATTTAGGTAAACCACACTCATCTGCACAGCAAAGAATAAAAAAAAACAGAAAGTTTTACTTTAATGCATTAACTATTTTTTCAAGAATTAACCTACCCTTGACATTGCTAGGGTCAAAATAGTTTGGTCTTTCGTAGCCCATTGTTTGGCCAAAAACAGCACCAGCTTCCTGTAAAGCCGGATAAATGGGAGACATACGTAAATTACGACCAGTCTGATACTCATCAAATGGATAGGAGACTTGATATAGTTTTCCGGGTACTTCTTTGCAACGATCGGTTAAAAATTTACGATTGTTGTGCAAACCCAAAAATCGATGTATGTCCAAGATGTGAAGGTCCACGAAACAAGTGTCTTTTACTATAAGTTCCGCTAAAGCTCTGCCAATACCACCCGCAGCTGCAACGCCAATGGTTTTTAAGCCAGTTGAAACAAAATAGTTTTGAATCTCTGGAGCTTCACCCATAATCCATTTGCAATCTGGAGAAAATGCATGTAAAGTGTTTGTTAGACGATCCAAACGTGCCGATCTTAGAGCCGGCACTCTTTTTAGAAGCTCATCCAAAAGTTCGTGAAAATGATCCCAGTCAGGAGGAAGAAGGCGTTCTTTTTGTGATAATGGCTTCACACCATCCTCGTAGGCCACTTTAGCCTCACGTTCAAAACCACCTATAGCGGAGGCAATTAAATATTGTTTTTTTTTTAATTCTACTTGAATCTTACCAGCCACAATTGTTCCTTCTTTTTCACGAAAATATATGCCTCCATCATAGTCACGTACAAACGGGGTATTTGGATTTATACCCTCGATGTGTTTGGTATGTAAATAATGATGTTCTACAGCTTTAAGGGGTATTTTTACTTGCGGCTTGGATAGTGTGCCCACATCACGTGCCCAAAACCCGGTACAGTTAATGAAATATTCACATAGAATATTGCCACCTGTAGTCTCAACTTCAGTGACTTTACCATGTTGAGATAGAATTTTCTTTACGGTACAATGCTCCACAATGCTAACATCCCTGCATTGTGCTTCCTGTATAAACGATTGGCACAACAACTGAGGATTACAAACACCATCATCGGGTATCCACAAGCCACCGGTCAAATCCTTTATGTTAATAAGGGGACATTTCTTTTTACACTGTTCGGGGGTTAAAATTTCTGTTGGAATACCCCAGGCTACTCCTTGGGATTTCATGCGATTAAAGGAAGTCATACGATCAAATGTTCTTGCCAAGTTAAGACTACCAACCTGTTTCCAACCAGTAGGTAGTCCTTTTTGGCTGAACTCCTTAATTAACTCTATTGAATATTCGGCTAGTTTTAGTTCCGTATAACTAGGCTCAAAACGCCCAGCCAAGCCACTGGAACACCAAGGGCTTTCACCAGCTATTTTGTCTTGCTCCAGCAATAAGGTATCTTTTCCCCAACCCATGAGGGCCAAGTGATAGGCCACAGAAGCACCCATAATGCCACCCCCACATATTACCACACGTACTTTTTCAGGTATAGTACCTTTGACCACTTTAGATGGTTCATGTGGTATAAACTTACGTTTACGAAATACATTTGCGTCCTTATGCGTTTCATTTGCTTGCAGATATCTTAGTTGCTGCGTGGAACCCAGCCAGCTGTTTGTCCTATTACAAATGTGCGTCTGCCAAATACTGGGCCATAGTTTATGACCACATTTGTACATTGTTTGTAATTTCCAGCTTATATGTATATCGTATATTGTTCAAAAACAATAAATTAGCAAAATACTGCAGGAGGATTACTAAATGCTCAATATTATGAAAGTAAACATATGTATGTATGTACATACATATGTAAAAAAACAACAGTGCAAAAAAAAAGAAATGTCAAAAAGTTGGAACAGTACTGCCAAGTTATATGTATTAATATATAATATAAAAAAACTAACTAATTTTGTTTTAAATTAAACTTTTTTCAAGAAAACACCAATTTTTTAAACATATTTACTTCAATATTTGAGAAATATTTTGATATGTACAAAAAAACTTTTGAAATAGAAAATAGATACTTATATAAAACAATAACGATAACAAATTTTATGTATGTTAATTTTTTTATTGATAAAGCAGGTTTTTGGTAATAGTGGTAACTAAATACTGGGTATAATATGTTTGTAATCAGCTGTGCTAAATTTTACCAGTATTTTTTATATGTAGATTGTTATTTAATTGCTATATATTTTTTTTAAAAATGTTAAAAATGACAAACCTAATAATGCCAGCTAATATATTTTTTCACAATTTCATTAAACTCAAAAAAACAAAACTAACGATTGTTTTATTAAACCCACAAAAGGCTTTACATACCGATTTTACAAAATGCTCGCATCAGGAAATTGTGGAACACAAACAAGGGGCGGGTAAATGTTACTGTTTTCTATATAATTTCTTCAAGTTTTTTTAAGTTTCTGTTTTACATCTAAAGATCGTAGTTTAATGGATTTTAAAGGCGAATGGCCTATAGGGGAACTGGAACATTTTAAGAAAGATATGAAATTATTAACAAATTTTATTAATGAACTGGAGGAGGATCAACTGTTTGATGAAGTAGAGCCTTATATAAAACGTTTGCGTTATGAATACGATCATTGGGATGATGTGAGAATTAACAAGTTTAATTAAAACACAAGATTTAATGATGAACACCATTTCCTTTTTAGGCCATTCACGGATTCCGAGAAACCGAACGCAAACATTGGTATCCCAACAATCGTGCCATTTTAGATCGTGTTAGTCAAGTCGGTTTTAATGGAGAAATTATGCCCTTTATACATATACTAGATTTATCTGCTCAGGGCGTAATTAAACCCCATGTGGACAGCACAAGGGTAAACAGAAATCTTCTAAAATTAATCATTTTTAAAACAATTTTAATTTTGTAGTATTGTGGTCATACTATTGCCGGCCTAAGTTTGCTATCTGATTCTGTTATGCGTATGGTACGCACTCAAGATAGTGCAAACAGTAATCAAGGGGATAATTACCGTAGTCAACCTAAAGCTATTTTAGAAAATAATTTCTATGTCGATATATTATTACCACGCAGATCCCTGTATATCATGGGGTAATTTCTATTCATTACTTTGTTAAATATGATAAATTTTATTATTATTATTATTTACTTGTCATGTAAATGCTCAGTCATTCGGCTAGATATAATTTTACCCATGAAATTCTGGCCAATGAGCAATCAATATTTCAGGGTCAACCTCTAACTAAAAAACGAAGGATTTCAATTATTTGCCGTAATGACCCTTAACTTTTGAAACCAGGCCAACAAAGGTATTTTAGATTATCTTGTCACGACCCTGCTTACGAATATTTTGTGTTGTGCTGGAAATACTAAAAAAAGTGAAATAAATAAAAAACGTTTTTTAAATAAACTAAGCTTTATTCTTAAAAATTTTTAGAACAGAAAAATTCATCTAAATTATTTTTAATTGCATTTAATGGAAATCATTTATTTATTTATTATTATTTTTTATTTTTTTTCTAAGTCTCCAATTTTAAACAAATAAAACAATTTTTTTTTGTAAATTTCTACGATTTTTTTAGTAATATTTTTATATAAATTGTTTTAATTTTTTATTAATTATTAAGAAATTAATATTTTTATGTGATAATTGAAAAAACATTGTGAAAAAGTTAATTTCCCGACACTAGCCGAGTGGAATGCATTTTCGAAACCAGCTACGGTTTCATCATCAGCACTCTTTGATCGGTATTTTAGTGTTGGATGTAAATATTATCTATTTAACTCACAGTTTATTAAAAATTAGAATATGGTAATTGATTGTCCCCTATATTAATATTTTCCTATTACTGTTGAATTAGAACGAAATTTACCACAACGATTAAAGCTTTTTTCTTGTTTTTCTTTTTTAAATTACCACGTGTGTTTGTCCTGCTTCAACTATCGGTTCGATGGCGATGAGGTTGTTGTTCAACTATTTTCTTATAACAAATGATTGAATATTTGTTAAACTGAAGTTTTAAATTTTCTTAAAACACGAAAATATTTTACGGGTTAATAATTTTGTAAAAATTTCATAAACTAGTATATATGAACAACGTGTAGAAACCCCTAACCATAAGGAAAATTACCTCGAAATTTAAATATATTAAATCGAAGCACTTGTATTTATTTTCTGTTTTAAATTTTATTTAGTTTCGAAAGTATTGAATTACAACTTTTTACACAATTCTAAAATAATTGCTTAATGTTTAAACCTATTTTAATATATATGTATATATATATATATATAATTTTGTTTATAATAATTTGTTTTTCTTATTTAACAATTTTTCAATGTTGATTACATAATTATTGTGGTTGTTTTTCATGTCAACATGTTATTTTTTTTAAATATATATACTTTTATTATTACTAAAACAATTCTTGTTCCATTAGTTAGTTGTTTGTTGCTACACTAAACAATTTTATAAATAATTTACTTAGTTTAACTTGTTTCATTGCTATTTTTTAATTTAATTGAACTTTACTTGTTCTTTTTTTATTTTTTTGTTTTAATTTACCTTTTTTTCCTAATAACTAATCAACAAGATTTGCAATATATTGATTTCGAAGCAGTAAAAAAAAAACAAAATTGAATCTCTATGTAAATGTTAGAAAAAAAAAAAAAATAAATAAAAAATATAGAAATTAAACATCTATTAGGTTTATTAAATTTATCTCATTTTTAGTCAAGGCTTAACCAAAGTTAAAGATGTGATAAGTTAAAACGCTTTCTTAAGAACAATAAAAATGCAATTTAACAAAATATGTATTAAAAAGCTTTTAAATAAGCATAAAGCATAAAAACTATAGTTCAAAGCAAGTTAAGTAATCAGGTTTAAATACACTTTTAAACTAAGACTTTTTGTTTCTAACCCAGCAAACATTTTTGCAAGAAAACAAAAAAATTCCCTAAACTTTTTAATATTTTGAATATAAATTTTTAAATTCCGTTTAACGTTTTATATTTCGAATACTTTAGATAATTTCTAATTCTATTAGAAAATTTGCTGGGTTTTTGAAAGATTTACCTATTATTATTTTTTGTTTTTAATAAATGAACTTTTAAAATACAGTGGATCAGGTTTTAGAAGTAAATAGTTTTGTTTTCTTTTATATTATGTATGTATGTATTTAGTTTTGTTAAGATTGTTGTTGTTGTTTTTTTTTTAAATTTTTTGTTATAATAGATTGATCGATCGTTAAGGAAAAGAAGGCACAGAAGAAGTTTTCTATTATATACAAAATAGTACATACTTATTTAATACATATGTATGTATGTATGTACTATATATAGTTTTTATATGTTGGGTAAGATTTGTCTATGTGTGTGTGTGTTTGTAAGCGTGTATGTGTATTAGTTTATACATATAAAAAATTGTAAACATATCCTAAAGTATGTAGTATAAAGTATAAAGTCAAACGTATAGGAGTTGTTTTTTTTGTTTTCATTTAATAATTTACAATTATGTATTTTCAAAAGTTTCATTTTTTATGGTTTAGTTAAATATAAAAAAGTTAACTGCCTGGCCCACAAAATGCGAACGATATTTTCTTTCGTATAAATATATTTCAAACAAAAACAAATTTAAACTTTTTGTTTGTGTTTGAAATATATTTATTCGAAAGAAAATATCGTTCGCATTTTGTGGGCCAGGCAGTAAATGTTTGTCAGAGAGTGACGAGAGAGAGAAAGACGAGAGAGTAAAAAAGATAGTAAATTTTAGTTTAGAGCGATACAAATATTGTAAATATTTATTTTGTATATAGTATACTTAAATATATAATTTACATACATATGTACATCAATATGTTCATATGTATGTATGTGGTAAAGGTATTTATGATAAAGAATTGACAGTGGTTTTCTTGTTCATTTATTTGTTTGGAATTTTTTTTTTTTTTATATAAAAAGAAATTGCTTTTTGGATTCTAAATTTAATTTTACAATTCGTTGATATTTAAAATTGTTTTAGCTTTGTTTTTTCTAATATAGTTTTGGTTGTTAATTAACTGTTTTTTTACAAACTCCCTTTTAGCGGCCTTAAAACATTCTTAAAAAAATCAAAGTTCAGACACCTGCTAAAGGTGTGTGTGTGTGTTTGTTTGTTATCAAATCGTAAAATAGAAAGATCAAATGGGTTACATAAGTAAGATTTTTGGAATAATGAAAAAAAGTGTGTTTAAATAACCTACATATGTATGTGTGTATGTATGCAATTTTTAAGCTTTTTGGTATAAGTTTTGTTTTTAAAGCTTTTGATAAATTTTATATAAAAAAAAAGCAAAAATAGGGGTGAAAATTTCTTTCTAACAATCGTTTTATAAGACTTTAACATGTTTTCTAAAAATAAAAGAAAACAGTTTTTTTTCTGTTGGACCTCAATTTACTTTGTTGTTTTGCAAAAATAAAAAAACATTAAACAAATAATTCAAGTTTTTATTATAACTTTGCTACGACTAAATATGCAAATGTTGTAACCTTTTTGAAATGTACACAAGTGCATTATGTGCACACTGCTTTCCCTGCATTTTATTGTTACACTCGCTGCTAGATATGCTGTAGTGTATTAGTTGTGACACACTGTAGTAAATGTTTGTCACAACACAATGCACTAATAACACAATTAAATCCAACAAATTGTAATATAACTACTTAACAATGTATGACACACAAATGCTTAACAAAACATTTGTAATTATTATTAGGCAATGGTCAAAGCAAAGTGTAAATAATATAAATAGGGAAATATTTAAATAAATAATTAGATTTAAACTAAACTTCAAACAAAGAGGCTCTTTAGCCATCAGCTTTTCGGCTGCTCTCCTTTATAATAAGCAAACCTACACTTCACACTACACTTTAATCCATTCAATTATATGCAATCAATATAATTCTCATAAGAAAGTATAAGTCCATTTAAAATATATTAAAAGAAGTTTGTACCCTGCAGGAATTGTCAATAGTGAAACTGTACTGACTTACTATTGACACAGTCACCAGTGTGACTTATAATACCCAAGCCAATGCTATTTACTATAGACATTTAACAAGTGCGTGTCATTGAAAATTCACTACTGACATTGGTACTATTGACTAGGTAGTTCTTTTGGGACCATATGTAGACATTGGAACCAGTGATTCGCTAGTACATTTTAGTAATAAATAAAAATAGTCTACACTTTTGGTACTTTTTACTAGCAAAATAAAAACTATTGACGCTTTGTTGACCATATTACCAAATAGTCACCACAATAGTCGACAAAAGTGATGACTTGGAGACACATGACCCAAGGCTTCCTGCAGAGTAATAATACCTACATACATACATACATTCATACAGGTTGGATATTTATACTTCGTGTTAATGATACGAGTTAATCGATTAGTCTGTTTAAACGCTATTTTTTAATATCGTTCGTTCTTATTTTCTAGTTCGTTCTAAGCTCTTCTATAAGTTTGAAATTAATTTAGTACTGTTCTTGGGCTAATCACAAAAAAGTTCGGACAATGCTGCTTCTTCTGACATTGGTAATACATACATTAAAGCTTCATTAACTAACACTACGGTACAATTAAAAAGTAATTCGATAACAACTAGTCCTCGAAATATACACAAATCTTTTAGCAATGAAAACCGTTATTAAAATATATTCTTCTTAATAATAATTTAAATGTTTGTAAATGCAGCTGAGAATGAGTGAGTATTTTGCAAATGTTATATAATGTTAATAAAATTCCCTAACGAATGTGAAGAGATTGCGGCGCAATTGACATTTAAAAAGTTGCGTTGTTGTGTGTAAATAAATGAATGAAGGCTAACGTTGATGAGATGAGTTACATGTACATGTGTATGTATAAATTCTTAAGTTAGCCATCTATAGATGACTGGGGAGATTTGACTAGTAACAATTTATTATAGTCGGAATTTTCGTTGCCGCTGCTGTCACGCTGATCCATGCGCCTTCGTTCAGATATTATTCGTAATATTTCGGCCGAATCAGATTTGCTCAAACCTTCGATTATTGGATTATCTTCAGATAGATGAATGTTTTTGTCGATATTGGATTTGCCTTCATTTTGCTTTGTGGCATTTATATTGGCATCAGCTCCGCTTTCTACGACCACTGGCAGAAGCAAGGAGCTCTCATCCATGTCAGGATCTTCGTCGAGGGCTTGCTGTTTAAAAAGTTGCTTTGTGCTGCCGCTGCGACTACGTGGTGGCATGGAGCGTGGTACAGAGAGTAAATTTGTGCGTGCTGGTCCCAGGAATGTGGGATCTGTTGAGAGGGAACGACCATAAAGTCGCCTCGTTGTTGTTGCTGTTGCACACAGTGTAGCCACACTGGTTGGTTTTTCACTGACAACTGCGCTTACGATGCTGGCTACATCGGATACGCTGCGTGGTACTTCTTCGCTGCGTATGCTGTGCACGTCGTAGGTAGAGGAGGGACTGCCGTCCGATTCTAGACTTTCGAAGATAGTGCCACTGCGAAAATCAACGACATCACCTCCCCAAGGCAAAGAATCGGAACTCATACGCTTCGATTCGAGGGTACGACGACGAATGGCTTGTTCGTCCAGAGATCTTTCTTTCGCTAACGTGCCACGTTTGCGAAGAGCTGTCGAGCAACGTCGGCCGCGTCTCTGTGTGGGCAGTATTTGCAGTTTGGTGTCAAAACTGTTTTCTTCGGTTGCGGCCGACTCAGGGACTACTTGTGTAAGAGCTTGTGTCTTGAAAGCACCACCCATCTCTGCCAGCCCGAGACCGTTTTGCTGGTTAAAGTACTGGACCGTCTGACGACGATTGTTAGTGGCGCTTAGAACGCCGATAAACTTTTTATCCAGAGATGGGGTGTTGTAGGTAAAGTTCATTGGCAGTGATTTGACTTTGCCCAGTTGACGTTGGGCTGGCGCAGACGGTTTTGTTTGCTGTTGCAGTTGTTCGCAAAGTTTTTGTTCCTGCTCAAACTCCTGTTCACGCACCAATTCGCGTTCCAGTTCGACTTCCATATCCATTTCGTCTTCCATCTGTTTGTGGCTCTCCTCGAGGTGTTTCATCAGTACAGCCACGACGACGTTCACTAACACGAATTGCGCCATTAGCACGAATATCACAAAAAAGATGGGAGCGATAACCGAACTGACGCAACAGTTGCGCACGCAATCCGGTGCGTCATCACAGTTATCCCTCAATGTATCTTTCATGATGCCGTTCCAATTATCGCCAGTCGCTACGCGAAACAATGTGAGGAAAGCCATCCCGAAATTAGCGAAATGTGCATGTTCGCCCAAGCCCTGGCATGGAATCTCCTCGGAGCACTCCAGTCTACCGAACAGTTCCACGCCAAGAGCAGCAAAAATAAAGAACAGCAGGAAGAAGAGCAGGCCCAAATTGCCAACTTGTGGCAACGCTTGCATCACCGTGTCCAGCAAAGCTCGTATTCCCTTGGCCATTTTTAACAGTTTCAACACTCTCGCTATCCGCAACACTCGCATCACCCGTATTATCGTTGGATTAATGGGTAATTTTTTCGTTTCTAGTTCTTCCAACACTATGCCCAAAATTGACAACAGAACAATACTCACATCCAGCTGGTTCCATTTGTCCTTCAGGTAGAGATGCCAACCCAAAGCCACCAGCTTCATATTGGCTTCGAGTATGAACACAGCGGTAAAAAAATAATTAAATATTTTTAATGCGTACTGTAACGCATTAGGCATCTTGTAGTATTCCATAGCCATCGTAACGACATTCAAGCCGATCACAGCCGCTATCGCCAAATCAAAGTATTTCGATGTGACAACATTGTGAACAAACATACGCGAGGGCGAGTAATTGATATAGTATGGAGGTTCATGCATTCGTCTACGCTTCTTCTCCATTTGTAATGCTCGTTTGGCAGCACGACGTATTTTTTCCTCCTTCTCTTGCTCTTCGCGACAGCGATGAAAATTTTCAACTACGACTCCCACAAACATGTTGAGTACAAAGAAGCCGACAAGTAATATAAATGCAATAAAGTACAGCAGACGCCATTCATTGTAATTGACTATGGGTTGCTGATCAATGCCGACCGCATCCAGTCCGGTGTACATAATATTGACCCATCCATCGCGCGAACTCAGGACAAACAAAGACATAAGTGCCTTACCCAAATCATCGAAATTGTATTTTCTATTGACCCAAGCATTACCCGATATGCTAAGGCAGTCGGTTTTGTTTCGAACGTGTTTGATGTTTTCACCCTCGCAAAAGTGGAAAGTGCCCTTAAACAGCTGCACGCCCAGAATGCCAAATATAATGAAGAATGTGCAACAAATGAGCACAATATTACCAATAGGTCGAAGGGACGATAAGAGCGTTTGCACGACTAATTTCAAACCCGGGGCTCGGTTGATAACACGCAGCGGCCGTAGGGAACGAAGTAGTCGAAACACCTTGAAAACATTGATTGGAAAAATTAAAAACACACAAAGAAAAAACATATGAAAGGACAATATTCTATTGGAAGTTAAGAAAAAAAAATACCCTTAAAATCCCAAATATCCTAGGACTAGATTGACTAATCAATGACATTAACAAGTCAATGATTGAAATCATAACCAGCGATCCATCCATTATATTCCATCCAGATGTGAAATAGGCATCCGGGCCATAAAACATACCAGTAGCCACAACCTTGTATAAAATATTATTATGTAAGTATGTATGTATGTACATAGAATTTTAAATATTTTTTTCATTTAACTGTTGGGAACATCGTAGATGTTTAGTACCTTTATAAGCATTTCCAAAGTGAAAACAGCTGTAAAGATATAATTTGCCGTAGCCAAAAACAGTCTCTCGGTACTGTAGGGTGGAATGTTAGGTCGCTCCATTGCCAAAGTTATGCAATTCAGGGCAATAAACAGAAGTACCACGTTGTCAAACCATTTCTGATTAACGAACCAAATGCAAATGCGACGAAACCTAACAAACAGAGAACATAGGGATTAACAATATTTATGAATAGAGTGTGTGTAGCCGGTAGGTGTTACCTGTTATCCTCAGGAAATATATAAAGCGAATATGATTGTCGTTCGTTGGTAAAATCGTGTGGTGCGAATCTTTCGATAAGAATTTTTATTTTTGACATACGTTCTGAATGCGCTGCATTTATGGAATGTTGTTGATCTTTTACTTCTTCATTAATCTTTTTCGGATACTGACTAATGGAATTTTTGCGTCGCTCACGTTCTTGCATGTACTGCTGCAGCATGTCGGTATCACCTACAGACGCATAGCTCTTCTGCCATTTGTCTAAATCCAGTTTGGAGTTGGTGTAGGACAGTGACTTGCGAGAAGACTCCAAGTTGTGAAGATTCAGGTGGGATGTTTTCGTAAAGGCCAGTTCTATAGAAGACATTCTACGCTTGCCAGGAGTACTGTAGAGTTTCGAAGGTTGATTTAGATTTTGGTACATGTGCGAGTTAAAGAGGCAGGCCGAAGCACGCCTACTGCCAGGACCACTGCCTATGCTTAGTGAAGTTGACAATCGTCTAATAGAATTTTGAGGACTCAGACGGTTAGTTTCTTTATTTTTGACAGATAAATTTGGTGTGTTAGGCTTAAGGAAGACCTCAGGTCTTGCCGGAGTACAATCTGTTAACAAGCAAGAATTGTCACCACCGTTATTCAGTTGATGCTCTACATCTTCGGCACTTACAGTATCAGCCTTCTTTCTCTTTGAGCTAGAACGTCGAAAACATTTTATACTAGGCAATCTCTGCAAAGTTTCTACAGACTCCTGCGCATTTGTGCACAATGTTGTAGGTGTAGTTGGCAAGGCAGTCGTGCCTGTTGTTGTGGTAATTTCACTTTTGCCGTGAGCATATGTTGGCAACTGGAGTTTAGCTGCAGTTGATGATATTGTGGGTACATAAATTGGTCCAGCAGCCGAGTTTGGATTTTTTGAAATGTCATCAATAATGACACCTTGAATTCCACTGCTGCCACTTAGTGCTGATGGTAGTAACGAATTATTACTCCCTGTTTGACCAAAGTTATTTAACGAGTTATTGGTGTTGCTCTCTAAGTGACTTGCATTCAGAATATTAATATGTGTTTTGTGTGGTAAAACGGGAGATGGAGGAATAAGGTCTATTGATGGAATGCCTTCGTCGAAAGAACGTTGACCGCTAAATAGGGTAGGTGGTCTTAGGAGAGAAGGCGAAAGAGGACTCTGCAAATATAAACATTTGTGAGTTTATCAGATAACTTGGGATATATAGACAGACATTAATAAGATAATCTTATACCTCTAAAGAATCAGAATCAGGCTGACCCCAGTTTCGAAAAGTTGTTCCTGTTTCCAAAGTAGTATTGGGTGAGTCCTGAGGTGTAGCTGCAGTTGTTGTTATGATGGGAGGCTCTCGTATATGGCGAATTTTCGCTAACCTCGGAATATCGGTTCGCCTGTCTCTTATGGAAAATGTCTGCAATAAAAGAAAATCAAACTAAGAACGTGAACATTGAAAATTGTTCGCTATTAAACCTTTTTTAGTCCTTTACGATCTTCATCATTAATAGTGGAGAACCCTGCTGCACTTTCAATTGCACCTGTACCTCCCCCTCCTCCACCACCACCCAAACCCATTGGTTTGTGTATTTCCTTTTCTGAAGATTTTCGAATCACATTACTAAGAGGACTATTAGTTGCGAGAAGTGAAGATGACACTTCTTTCATTTGATGGTCTCGACTAACTGATTGACTCAAGCGTTGTTTTTGGACATTGTTTTTAGACTCCATGAATATTTCAGTGGACTCTTGGTGCTAATATAGTTAATTGCTTGGATGACACGAATTGTTCAAAGATTGAATTCATACTCACCTTGCGAAGGTCTTCAGCGCTATGCCATCGATTGCGTACCTCATAGTAACTCTCATTGGTCGATGATGAATCGGCTTCGCTGGGCGATTCATCATAAAAAGCATCGCTAAAATTTTCGGCCAATGTTTCTTCGCGTAATTTTTTTACCAACTCTCGTTGTTCACGTTCGCGACGTTCATTTCGCTGAGGGAATCAAAATTTCAAATTTAGACTTTTCCTATTCCGGCCTCAAACAGCCACACGATCAATTTACAAAAAGGAAAGCTTATGTTATAAGCTTCTGAGGTTAAAAAGAATTTTCATCGGCCATAGAACAAGTTTTTGCTTTATGTAAAACATACAATAACTATTTACATACATACGTACTTAAGATTTAATATAAAAATTACACAAATTGCACAAACAACGTGAGATATACATACAAATTATTAAAAAGGTGCTTGACTGATGGATTGGTTGGGTGTTTGGGTTTTATTAGTAAACCAAATTTAAACTTGTTTTATGTCTTGAACGATGAATATTCTTCTTGGCCATTCACATTTTTTGTTTGATTATTTCGTAAAACTCTACCTCTGAACTGAATCCCTCAACCAAAATGGCGACCAATAGGTTAAAGAGCACATAATTGCCAAATGTCATTAAGGCCACAAAATATAATGCAGCCCAATGACTTGTCTTTTCCATGCCGTTGAATAGTACAACATTCCAGTCTTCTTGTGTTAGAATCTATAAAATATTTGCGCTCAATAAGTGACCAGTGATCATAAAAAGTTCAACAAATTAAACAATTTATTAATTAAATAAACGAAACAACAACAAAAATGTAATAAAACGTATTCACAAGCCCCCGTTTGGCAAAATTTTTTTTTATTTTTTTATTTATTTATTATTTTTTTTGTTAAGCAAAGAGTGCAAAGCAAAGAGTTAGAGGAAGGGACGTATGAATACGTTTCATAGCAAAGAGGACGGGTTTCAATAAAAATTAAAACAGACACACACACAAACAAACATTTTAAAAAATTAAAGTGAATTTTAATTTAAATTAAAAATATTTATTTAACAACTAAAATAATTTGCTGTTATTTATAAAATATTTTTTCTTAATGTCAAAATGCATTGGCAGCACACAGCCTTCATGGTCAAGGAGAATCCAAAATGAAAGAAAAATTTTAGAACAAAAATAAAACAAAGAAAGCAAAGCAAAACATTGAGTCATCCTTGACCGAATTTCATATTAACAAACGTATGTATATAGGTTTTTATTTAAACATTTTTTTAAACAATAAGTGAAAAAAGTTTACCAAACAATTTAATTCAATTTAATTTAATTCGTGGTGTGATTTGCTCAAAAGAAGTTTACGGGTATAAGAAGAGCTCTAGTTTGAACGCGAACGAATTTTAACAAAATTCTAGTTCAAGATTATTTACAACATTTTTTTTTCATTCTTCTTAAAAATAAGTACAAAAATTTAGGAAAAAAAAACTTTACGTGCCAACTGTTTGTTATGTTTTCTTATTTCTTAATAAAAATTACTACCTAATGAAACTTTGTAAAAAAAAAATAACGTGTTTACTTTGAAATCCTAAGATAAAGTTATTATTAATAATTATTATGATTCAAATTGATTTATAATAAGAAAAAAGTTTTTAAAAAAAGCTTAAACAATTTTGGTATATTAATTTATTGGAAAAGAAAAAGAAAATAAACATGCATTAAATGCTGAGCTATTAAATTTGAAACTGCATTTGCAACATATTTATATACTTAATTTTATTAATTAATTATTTAATTGAATAATGATTTCTGCAATGCTGATGATAAGCTTGATAAAACTGAGATGATGGCATTGATTGCTTTTAATAGTTTTTTTTTAAAGATGATTTACATACACATATACAAAAAACTCTCAATTACATACATATGTATGTGTGTATATCTAAGTTTCAATGTTGTTAGAGTCTAAGTGTGTGGCTGCTTTTCGATTTGATTTCGGTTGGATTTGTTATTACATATTTATGTATGTATGTATGTATGTACATGCTCCTTTGGTTGTCAATTTCTTAAGTTTTGTCATTGAGTGCATTGAAATACAATATTTTGTTAGCGAATCTAAGCCTGAATTAAGTGTATCGTTATTATTTAATATTACAATTACTTTAACTATACATACGAGTAGATCGAGAACACAGGAAAAACGAACTTTATATAACTAAACAAAAGTAATTTTTTTTATTTATGTTTAACAATGTTTGTGGTTAAACTACAAAGCAAGCCGCTGTAGAAATTTAATTGAACCAACTATAAACTTGCAATTAGCTTGAGTGTTATCAAAACAGTCTATTTGATAAAGACTTTGGCGATATTTGTTTTTACGTACTAACAAGACAACCGAAATTTAAAAACATTTAAATCAATATGCAAAATAAAATATCAATGCAAGTATATCGACGATATATATCGATATTTTTTGCCTAACCCTACTACTAACCTACTTTCTAACTACTTTCTCTTTTTCTTTAAACAATAAATTAATTACTTGTTATACCCTTCACACACACACATGTGTTAAGG
>NDXZ01071098.1:0-10369 GCA_003055125.1 Paykullia maculata | reverse complement strand
TGAATTGTGTGGATGCACGTTGCAGCTACAACAACCTCAATTCGGTTAATGCCAGGCGTATCGTCGGTGAACTGGACGCTCTTTTGAATGAGCACAATGAATTATTAAAATTTTTTAAATCACACATGCACGAATTGCAAAGCGACAATCACGCTATTGTCATCAATCCTGAAAAAACACCAGTTTAATGCGACTGTTGATGACGAAGTTGCTGGAATTATGGTTGGCGACCGTACATTATCGCGAGAAATCGTAATTCGAAGAAGAAACAATAATCTGGAGTACATCGCCGACACACACCGTTCATACGACGCTCTCTAATATCGGCTAATTTTTTTGGAGGGGACAAGACGGATACTGTATTAACATTACACAACGAGATACCGGCACAGGTAATTCATTCATTGTGAATTTGTATTTAAATTATTTATTATATTTATGTATTTTATTACAGGAGCAGAAACAAACAAAAAAGTGAGGTGTGGATTTTCATGCGTATCGTATGATGTTTCGACGCGGTCAAGACAACATTAATCTGCGATGTCGTGAGCTGTGTCAACAGTTCATGGTAGACATGTAAGTGAAGATAGAAAGCGAACGACTTCGATTCCTACGACACAATCAACAGAAGCTGCGAGCGGAAGAATACATTCACTTGCGAGACGCTATTATGAGCGACGCCAACATCACCAAAATTGGTAACTCTGTCATCCTACCATCATCGTATGTAGGCAGTTCACGTCATATGCAGGAATATATACAGGATGCTATGACTTTCGTACGCGAATACGGACGACCATGTTTATTTATAACGTTTACATGTAACCCAAAGTGGCAGGAGATTACATCTTTGCTTTCGCCAGGTCAAAAGGCAATACATCGTCATAACATCTCAGCACGTATGTTCAAACAAAAATTTAAATCTTTAATGAATTTCATTACAAAATTACACGTATTCAGTCCCACACGTTGCTGGATGTATTCTGTTGAATAGCAAAAGCGAGGATTATCCCATGCACACATTTTGATTTGGTTGGTCGACAAAATACGCTCTGAGGAAATAGATAGTGTAATATCCGCCGAAAATGTGGTGAACTTAACGCTTTATCGCCTTGCATGGCTGATGGAAAATGTACAAAGCTTTTTCCTAAAACTTTCATCAATGACACCATCACAAATATTAACGGGTATCCAATATATCGTCGAAGAAATGCTGATAATGGTGGACAATCATTTACACTAAATACCAGAAACGCAATAATTGACATTGACAATCGTTGGGTGGTACCATATTCGCCTCTGCTGAGCAAAACATTCAATGCTCATATTAATGTTGAATTCTGCAGATCGGTGAAGAGTATTAAATACATTTGCAAGTAAGTGAACAAAGGCAGTGATATGGCTGCGTTTCGAATTCAAAATACCGATGATCCTCAACTGAATGACAACGACGAAATAACACGTTACCAAATTGGCAGGTATATTAGCTCAAATGAAGCTGTCTGGCGTATCTTTGGATTCCCAATTCATGAACGGGACCCAGCAGTTATACATTTAGCCATCCATCTTGAAAACGGTCAGCGCGTATTCTTCACCAACTAGACAGCAATTCAGCGTGCATTGAATCCACCAAAAACTACACTTACTGAATTTTTTGAATTGTGTAATCGAGCAGATACTTTCGGCACCTTTGCACGTGCGCTACTCTATTCCGAAGTACCACACTTTTTCACATGGAATCAAACAAAAAAATGGATGCCCCGCAAGCAAGGCACACCAGTTGATGCGTTCCCTGGCCTATTTAAATCAAACACTTTAGGCCGAGTATATACAGTCAATCCATGACAGACTGAGTGCTTTTATCTGCGACTGTTGTTGGTTAATGTCACCGGCCCATTGTCATTGTCCAAGATATACGCAAAGTGAATGGACAACAGTATCCAACATATAAAGATGCATGCCTTGCACTCGGGTTACTCGAAGATGACAATCACTGGGACGATATGCTTACTGAAGCAGCATTGGGGTGTACAGCAACACAAATTCGAACACTAAAAAATATAAAAAAACTGACAAATTATTTGGCGGCACTCTGTTACTCCTTTCAGGTGATTTCAGGCATACACTTCCCGTCATTTCACGTTCAACGTACGCTGATGAGATCAACGCTTGCTTGAAATCATCACCACTGTGGCGTAATGTGGAAAAAGTCTAGCTAAAAATAAGCAAGATCCATCTAGCAGATGGACGTTCTCGAACCAATTATTAGATATCGGCGATGGAAAAGTTGCTGTCTACGAAAATACTGGATGCATCAAATTGCCCACTAATTTTTGCACTATCGTTGATTTGCAAAATGCTCTTATTGACCGCATATTTCCCGATGTACGCACACAATACATAAATCATTCGTGGCTAGCAGAAAGAGCTATTTTGGTAGCAAAAAATGTGGACGTCGACGATTTAAACTTACTGATACAGCAGTTGTTGCCAGGCGACTTAGTATCATACAAATCGATCGATACAGTTAGCGATGTTAACGAAGCTGTAAATTATCCAACAAAGTTTTTTAACTCTGGATTTGCCAGGCATGCCACCACACCTTCTACGGCTGAAAATTGGATCTCCGGTTACTCTACTTCGGAATTTGAAGCCCGCACGGCTGTGCAACAGCACACGATTGGTCATTAAAAAATCGATGAAAAACGTTATTGGAGCCTCCATTTTGAATGGTAAATTCCGTGACGAAAATGTTTTGCTGCCTCGAATTCCGATAATTCCCACAGACGTCGCAATTGAATTCAAACACGTTCAATTTCCTATCAGATTTGCATTTGCAATGACAATCAATAAGTCGCAAGGCCAAACGATGTCTGTTTGCGGCTTAGATTTGGGCACACCATGTTTTTCACACGGACAATTATACGTGGCATGTTCTCGCGTCGGCAAGCCATCGAGCTTATTTGTGTTGGCAAAAGACGGACTGACAAAAAATATCGTACACTCAATTGCTCTTCGTAATAAATATTTATTATCTTTGTTTGATTTTCATACTTCAGGATAAACAATATATCACTTTTTTAGGTTTAACTTTTAAATATGTAACGCACAGAAATATATGGCTATTGGCTTTCTTTTCATCGCCGATCATGGTATACAGCGTTTCATTCCTCTGCATCCCATCCCACACATTTACAACACATTCGTTATTTTTTAATTAAAAACCAAAATATTCACTAGAAATAAGTTATATGGCAAAACAACGTTTGCCGGGTAAGCTAGTTTTTAAATAAAATGTTTTGTTGTGAAAAAATGCATTTTCAGTTATAAAATGGTGTTTATCTATTCACTTTTTTTTAATTAAAAATGTAATATTTTCAAGTTTTAAAAAAAGGTTGTGAAACGAAGTACCTAATTTGTTAAATTGAATAAATATTTTTGTCTTTTTTTAAGTTTTTGCTACTCATTTTATTTAAAAACACAATAAAATTAAAAAAAAATTTTGAATAATTAGATTTTTTAAGTAAAATAAAAAGGGGTAAAATTTACCACCACGTCAGTGACAATGTCCAGAAATTTCTCCTCCGTATGTAAAGGTTAAAAGCTAGCAGTTTTATCTCTTAAAAAAAATCTAATATTTAAGAGCTTTTACAAAAAGGTTCATTCGTAACGCTCAAACAATAACTTCGTTAACAAAAATTTGAATGTATTTAATTGTTAAAGAAACATTTTAACTATCCAAAAATTAAAAAAGATCTATTCTAAACCGTGAACAGAATCGAAAACGTGAACACCCTCGATAAAAATTAGGTCACGTTTCTGTGAGTTCACTGTATGTGTGTGCAAAATCTAAAGTTGTTTGGATGTCTTGAAATTGGTGAAAGTTTTTTTAAAAAAAAGTATTCTATACACGTATTAAAGTGTACTGACCAATTTAAACCATTTTTATTTTATTTTTATTTTACTAAAGTTGCAGGTAATTGTTTAAATGTTGCCTTTGTCTAATTTAAACATTATTATTATTGTTGCTAATTATTTTTATAGAACAATGATGGAAATGCTACACAAATTTCTTTGCCATTTACAAATAACATTGCTTGTTCTCGTGATGGAAGTATACTTTATTCTCCTGGTGAAGATGGCTCTCTTCAATGTTACAGGTGCATAATTTTGTTAATAATCAAGTCTATTAAATATATTTAACACTCTTTTAATTCTGTTTTAGACTACCAAGTGGTTTAAAAAATACAGTTAAAGGAGCATTGAAGGGTAAAGGAAATTTTATCAAATTAAGTGATAATGGGTAAGAAATCACTTACATTTTGTCAAGAGACCCCTTTGACATACATAAGATAAATTATTATTTTTGCAGTTGTGTTTTATATTATGTTATTAGGTACGGTCACACTTGTCTAATACAAGAAAAATCTTTTCATATGACAACACTGCCAAAAAAATAAAAGAAATATGTAAATTAAACAAAGGTAATAAGTATATATGTATAATACAGACATACATGTGTATGTATTTATAAAACATTTTGTTTAAGCCTTTTTCTTCATTTTTAAATTAAAAAATAAACACGTTTGCAAAGTTTATAATTCTCGCACCGTTTTTAAATGTGAGTTGTTTTGACAGTTCTAGCGGAAATCTTCTCACATAATATCGTTACAGAAATACTTTGTCTCACATCTTTCCAATAACAAACGTCAATTATAACAAATGACAGATAGTTCTCACAAAGTAAAAATATAGAAATACTTTCATGTGAGATACAATTTTTTGTTTCATTCCACCTCGTTTTTCATTAAATTTCTTCGTTCCATGTGAAAAATTTCTCGCTGCGAGAGTTACAGAAACGAGGCACAAAATATTTTTAAAAAGTAAACAAAAAATCTGCTGATTACACTATGTAACAAAAAAATAACCACTATACAATTTTTATGTCTTATGATCTTCTAACTACAAAAACAGTTGAATTTTTGAATGTTTTGATTTTTTTAAATTCGCGATTTTTGTAGAGGCTATCCCATAAATTTTATTATAACTGAAGAATGACTTATCCGATTTTGTTATTATACTTATATACCAAAATACTACGAATTAAATTTTTTTTAAGTTATATGCACGATATTCAATAACATCTTAAAAAGTTTTGCAGATATTTGGAAAAAAATGAAAACAAATTTTTTTCGAGTGAAATTAAAAGAAGTATGAGTGCTTTATTTGTCTGAGCCACAATGTGTGGTGAATATATTTTTTTCAAATATATGTGTAGTCTATCTCAAGGCTGCAAAACAAAAATTCAAGGCGAATTGATATATATGAATTCGCCTTGCAATAATTGTTTTGTGTAAAAAAAAACTTAAAAAAAAACGAAGCAGTCGTTCTTCCAAAAGTTTGATACCACATACAACCCTGGGTGACATATGGGAGCTACGAAAACTTGATTTCAACCAACAGACGGATCTATAACACTACGGCTACACGTAGCAATTTTTATTGCTAAACAAAAGCAAAAACGTCGGCAGAATAACTGCACAACGATTGATGATTGCTTTAGGTGGAGAAAACGTCAAATTGCTTTGTCACTGTTCGAATTATTTTGTTAATCAGAGTAAGAGCTTACTGTATTTTAATATATTACACTCTCTCTTTATCTTTAATTCTTTACCCAACCTGTTTTCATATTTTTTTTGTAACTCAGTTTGTCAGTCTTATAACACTACTTCTCAGTTACGCATCAATTGAACATGCACTGTATAGGTTTAAATAAAGATTAATATAAAACTTAATACTTTGTGTTTTTAAATATAGTAAGACCGATTAGAACAATTTTTCTCGAACATTTTATGGTCCTTCGAACCGGATCGGTCATTCATAATTTAAAACACGCATTAAAAAACGTCTTAACCATTTGTGCATTTATCTCAGTGTCAGTGTTATGGATCTTTGCATTAAAACATTTAGTGTACGTACAATTAGTGTACGTATAAATATGTAAAAAGCAATCAAGCCAACAGTTAAAAAAAAAAAAAACTATTTAAATTGTTAAAATAATCTGGAAAAAAATTCATATTGCTAAAAAAAACTAAAGAAGTAAAAAAGTGCACAAAAAAATTCCATGCTAATTGTTGTTGTTTGTGGGTTAGTTTTTTATCATTGCGAATTATTGCTGCTTACGGTTTTTCTTCATCAGAGCTGAATCAATTGCTGCTGTGGTTCTCTGCTGCTAACTTTCGCTGCTTACGCCTTTCAATGTGGATGCTGCTGTTTTCACATTTCACTGCTGCTAGTTCTCTTGCTGTTTTGCTGCCAATATAACATCAAGTTAATTTTGTGCTGCTCTTGTGCTTACCTTATTTTATTTTGTTTTGGTTTTTTTTTAACAAACAAATTTAAAGTATTAATTAAACATATGTACATACACATACGTACATACAAACATTAAAAAAAACCAAGTCCAATCAATTTACAAAAGTTTTTAAAAATAAGGATTTAAATATAAATCATAATGAGTGAAACGTATGATCGCTGCTCCTCAATCAGGAGATGACGTTTTCCCATATAAAATCGGCCTTAACGAAATTTCAAGCACTTTCGAAAGAAGCATGTACTAAGGCTCAAGTGAAGACACGATTGTCAACCCTAGAAGCTAATTGGAATAAATACAAAACCTATCATGACAACTTGATTCGTACCAGGCTATCTGAGGAGGCAAGAAAACATAAATATTTCACTGAGGACATGTATGCAACATGCGAGGAAACGTACGTCAATGCCAGGTCGTTAATGCTTACTTCTTTAGAGGAAATTAACGCTCACTCATCTGTTAATAATAGTATCTTAAACCAATCTACAAGCAGCTCCTCTCATTTGCGTTCATTACCAAAAATCACCTTGCCAAAGTTTTCAGGAAATTATCATGATTGGAGGCCATTCCATGATCTATTCACTTCCATGATTCAGTTAAGTAGCGAACTAACACCAGTTGAAAAGTTTTATTATCTTCAAAGCAGTCTCAGTGGCGAAGCATTGCAATGTTTTTCTAATTTACCAGTCTCATCAGAGAATTTTGCTCCAGCTTGGAACCTATTGTGCACCCAATATGAGAATACTCGAATGCTTATAAACTCTCATCTAGATGCAATTTTCGAGTTACCACGCCTTCAACGAAAATCCTCGTCCGATTAAAAAAATCGACTAGCAGTGGTCAAAAAAAATCTGGGCGCTTTGCAAGTCTTAGGCTCACCAGTTTCACAGTGCGATCATATTATTGTCTATATGGTAGTGCGACGGTTGGACACAACATCTCGTGAGGCTTGCGAACTTTGTCGCAGTTCATCTAAACAGTCTGCAACATTTTCTGAACTAGAAATTTTCCTGAGTGGCCGTATTCAAGCCTTAGAGAGAATCTAGAGCAGCTCCATTTAAAGCTCCTAAAAAATCAACTGCAAACTCACATGTAGCTACGTCTGCAAATCAGAATCGTCCTGTTGAGGTTTCAAATAAGTTAGTCTCTCAATCGTTTAATGTCTCTTGTTCTCTTTGCAGCTCAAATCATTATATTTCGAGTTGTGACATCTATTACAGCAAGACTCTTCAGCAAAAAAATGATATCCTCACCTCAAAGAATCTCTGCTTTAATTGTCTCGGTCCTCATCGCGTTGCTCAGTGCAAAAGCTTTAAGCGGTGCAAGCACTGCAACAGTCGTCATCATTCTTCTATTCATGGTTATCAGGTTCATCCCGAAGTTCCTAGTTCTGAGAATCCAACCACAAGTGCAAATAATTCAGCTGTCAGCAATCACGCTTCCACAGGGTTGAACTGCGAGTCTAAAATCTTGCTTGCCACTGCTTTAGTACGCATCAAATCATCCAATGGAGCCTCTATTACCGCTCGCGCGTTACTTGATCAAGGATCAGAAATAACGCTCATCAGTGAGGAATTAGTTAAAAAACTTTATTTGCATAGACTTAAAGAAAAATTAAACCTCATTGGCTTTGGTGCACTTCAATCGGCCACCACCAAAGGCTTAGTTCATTTTATGCTTTGCCCACATTTTGAATCAAGTTTTCAATATGCTGCATCTGCATACGTTCTATCAAAGGTAACTACCCAGTTACCATCGTGCGCCATTAAGCTCGAAAATACTGAATTTCTTGCGGGTATTCAGTTAGCGGATCCTAACTTTATGGTCACTAGCAAAATTGATCTAATAATCGGCGCTGATTTATACGGATATCTCTTGGAAGGAAAAATTCTTAAGGGTGACATACATTCCCCAGTTGCTCAGCTTACATCATTTGGATGGATATTGTCAGGCAGTGTTTTACATCAACAGTCCAATGATACCTCACCCCTTACAGTTCAATCTTTCCACTGCCGTGTAGATTACACCCTCGATGACCTAATGCAGCGATTTTGGACGCAGGAAGATAGTGACACGAGAACATCGATTTTGTCGCCAGAAGAGCAAGAATGTGAAGCTCATTTTTAAGCTACCCATCGACGAGATGAATCTGGCAGATACATTGTTAGATTACCCTTTAAAGGATCATCCAATAAGCTTGGTAATTCTCGTAAAGCTGCAGAGCGAATGCTAGTAAAAATGTTTCAAAAATACAAGTTGGATCCACAGTTTTTTCAACTTTACTCAAATTTTCTTCAAGAGTACGAGTCTTTAGGCCACATGGTGCCTATATCTTAAATTAGAAATCCTGAAACAGGATATTTTATTCCACATCATGGAGTACTTAAAGAGTCTAGTACTACAACTAAGCTGCGGGTTGTATTCAACGGGTCATGCAAGACAAGCAGTGGTTTTTCGTTAAACGATATCCGGCACACTTGACCTAAGCTTCAGTTAGAGATATCGGATGTGATCAAAAGGTGGCGTAAATATCGGTTCGTTTTCTCAGCCGACATTGAGAAAATTTTTCGGCAAGTGATGATTGATTCACGTGACTGGGAATACCAACAAATCCTCTTCTCATCATCTTTATCATCTACATTGATACCGTATTACCTCACAACAGTTACTTATGGCCTAGGCCCAGCGCCATATTTATCAAATCGAGTGTTAAAGCAACTTGCAGTTGATGAAGGTTCTAACTATCCTTTGGCAGTCGAAATTTTAAATAACAGCACGCATGTGGATGATACATTTGGTGGCGCAGATTCAGTAAAAGAAGCTCAAGTCGCGGCAGCTCAATTAGACAAGCTCTGTATGGCGGGCGGTTTTCATTTGCAAAAATGGACTGCCAATAGCTGGGACGTTCTCGCCAGCATCTCGCCAGATCGCTGCACAATCAAAGATATGATTCAACTTAAAGAAAATCCATCTATTTCAACATTGGGTATCTATTAGAATCCCGGGGAAGACGTATTCGCTTTTTCATCACCATTTTCATCTATATCGTTGAGCAAGCCTACAAAGCGATCCATACTGTCTAATATAGCTCGGCTTTTTGACCCACTTGGCTGGATTTCCCCCGTCACTATTCGAGCCAAAATATTGATGCAAGATATTTGGCTCTCAAAAGCCGATTGGGATGAAGTGGTAAACGAAGACTTGGCGGATAGGTGGTCAAAATTCATCAGTGATTTAGAAAACATCAGTAATATTTCAATACCTCGATGGGTTGGCTTATCCTCAACCATTCTTTGTATGGAAATCCATGGTTTCTCAGATGCCTCTGAGCACGCATTGGCAGCGGTCATATATTTACGTATCATCACCGATTTCGACTCCATATCGGTGCATCTTGTCGAATCGAAGACAAAGGTGGCTCCACTAAAGCGAACGACAATCCCACGTCTTGTGCTAAATGCCGCAGTTATTCTTACCAAAAGGGTTGCTCATTTAAGTACCATGTTGAATTATCATCACGTTTCCATTTATTTGTGGTCAGATTCATCCGTTGCATTAACATGGATAAAAGGGCATGCGTCTCGCTGGAAAAATTATGTTTACACTTATCATAAGAATTAATTCTAGCTATTCTAACTTACCTAAATATTACATCTATCTCTATCTTACTACTTTATGCACTTACCTTAAAATCATTTCCTTATTATTACTTCATACGTTTGACCAATCACAAACGTATTCAATTTGGGAATTGAGTGACGTTTATTTATTATTAACTTTCACTCAATTCTCATAATTGCATCGGTCATGTGTTTAACAAATGTAGAAAGTAATAATTGGGTTATATCAAAGAATATAAAGTATATAGAATGTGCATACCGACCAAAACATTTTTCTATTCGGGTTCCAATATTGATACCCGCTGTTCGTTTTTGTTCGCTTGGCTTATGTTGCTCTTGGCTTTACTCTCACTCTCAACAAAATGTGCAAACACAA
>NDXZ01071095.1:0-10627 GCA_003055125.1 Paykullia maculata | reverse complement strand
ACCGTAACCATACTCAACCATGTTTTTTTTTTGTGTGCACCCTGATTATAATGGAAAATGGTTTTCCTCTGTTTTTAAATTTGATTTTGTTTATTTATTAGATTTAGAGACTTTTTTTGTTTCTACACGAAAAAATAATTTTAATAAAAAATTTAAATATGAAACAAGAGGCAAAAAATATTATTTTATTTTTGCTTGACCAGAATAACACTCGGAAACAAAACCAAATAACAAGAAGTCATGCCATGACATGTTGGTAACTTAATATAAATAATAAAAAGAAAAGAAAATTAGATGGAATATAAATATCATCAATCAGGCACTAAATAAAACAATAATAAAATAAAATACAAAAAAAGTAAAAATAATGAACTCGAAAATAAAGGAAATGAAAATAAATTATTGACTTTATACGCTGCGGGGATTTTTTAAAAAATTGTATTTTTTGCAAAAAAATGTAAAAAAAGCTCTCTATTAAAAAAGCTTTTGTAATACATTGCTTTTTAAGAAATATATATTTTCCTTATGTTCTTGTAAAAAAAGAAAAAAAATCTAAAAACCTTTTTACAAAAAGAGCTTTTTTTATTAAAAGCTTATCGATAGAAGGCAAAGCTTTTTGTTTACAAGTTTTACACATAAGCTTTTTGTAAAAAAAATGAAACAAAGAAAAATAAAGTAACCAAATCCCAAAATTACATGTAGATTTTTAATAAAAAAAATCTTTTTTAAAAGAAAATATAATTTATAAATAGCTTACGTAGAAGCTGGTGTATAAGACTGCTTACAGAAAATGATTTTTTATATAAAGCTTTATATATTAATGTATTTATGGATTTTTCGACTAAAAGAGATAAATAACCACTAAATAATTTTTGCCAATTTCGGTCAGAATTCGTACCGAAAGTCTGCACAAGTTTCCGATTTCGCATCCGATATCTGTACGACGACGTACCGAAATTTGTATGAGTGGTTAACAAGAATTCAGAACTATTTATCTAAGGAAATTGAGAAACTTTGCAGATTTATCGAATGAAATTCTTTACGAATTCTGGATTAAAATCTGGGGAAATTCTAAGCGAATTTTGGACATATCTGATAAACATCGTAAAGAAATCGTATAAAACATCAGACAACGGTAAGAATATTTTAAACGAAGTCTGTTAAAACATTAGACTTTGGTCAGAATATTTTAAGAAAAGTCTAAAAAAACATCATTCAATGGTTTTTAATGTTTTTTACACTTTTTATGTCAATGTTGGAATATTTCCTTAAGACTTTTTTAGGAAATACTTAGACTTTTCTGATAATTTTTTACTCCTTATCTATTAATTTTTTTACAATAATGGTTAGCCTTATTGTAAAAAAAAAATTACTACAAATAACATCTAAGATTAAAATCTATCAATATCTAAATTTGTTTCCTAAATTATCTCTATTTTTCTGTTTTGTTTAATTTTTTTTTACTTTTATTTACTGGTACAACTTTATTAAAACTAATAAAAATGAAAAAAGTTCAAAAAAGTTATTTACAGTTAATTATTTATCCCTTCCGAAAATCTCATGATAAACATCTCATTTAAGACACGCAATAGAAAACTACTCTTTTATTTGTTATTGTTTTTGTTTTTATTAACACAGAAACGTGCAGAAAATTGTCCGACCCCTGTTTGGGTTCAGAAAATATGCAAAATTTTCTGTTCTACATATCGTCGTTCGTAAATTATTGTGTTCTATATGAAAAAAGTGTTTTTTTTTTTTGAAAATTAATGTTAAAAGTTTAAATGTCAATTACAAAAATCTCCGAAAGAATGTTCGCGATCTTTTTACCAAAGAAAGTTTTATAGTTTGTGTATTTTTTATTTTTTTTTTTTATTCGATTTTATACATATTGAACACAATAGCTGACTAAGCTTAAAACTAAAGTGTGGTATAGCACAAAGTCTATGTCTCATATTTCGAAAACTATAAATGATAACAAAAAACTGATTACACAGATCGACAGACCTCAAAAAGTTTGCCCAAAAATCGGTCTTATTTCAATTTTGCGGTACAGAACACAATAATTTACGAACGACGATATATCTAAAGAAAAAAGTCGCAAAATTATCGTAAAGAGAAAAATTTCCTTTCGACAATGTTTAGTCTAACAAGAAAAATAGTGATTATTCTGTAAAATGGCTGAGGGATATTTTGACAATTCGGGTGAAGATCTAGTAAGATTCTGAAGATCAATAATAATTAAGAAAATTCTGACACTAGACATGTCGGTGTTTAGTGGGTAAATACATATCGCACACCCAGTTCAAAAGTGACACAATTCAAAATTTTTAGTTTTCAAGAAATCGAAACAAACTGTTTTTGACGTAAATGAAAATAGTTAAACACAAAAACGTTGTACCATTGAATTCGAATTAGAACTATTTAGCACTTAACGTAGGGATCTATTACCAAACGTTTTTTTGCGTACAAAGCTTTTGTTATATAAAACACTGCCAGCGTAAAGCGAAACATAGGTACATATTTTTAAAGATATTTTTCTTATATCCATTTTTCATTAATAGAAACTTTTTTTAAGTTTTATTATCTTCACCTTTTTGTATGTAAAAACATATATAAGCACTAAATCAATTATTGTATTGGAATTTAATTTCGAGTGTTTTTAAGACATTTGATAAAACTAAAGTTTTGATATCTTGAACTAGCGTCACAGTACAAATTTGTTCCATAAACAATGTGGCAATGTCACTTCGATTCAAAACAAATACTATTTATGTACGTCTACTTCTGCTCAAACGTTTAATAAAAAACTTTGCACACACATTGGCTCACGTATTTATATTTATTTATTAAATATAATGACAAAAGCAAAGGCTTAGTTACGCCCATTACTAAAATTTGGTTAAAATTTCTAAATATGCGAATTCAAATTTTATGATTTAAAAAATAATAAAAAAAACGTTTCAAGATATATTTTGGGCCATTATAACAACTTACTAGTAGTTAAAGTATGGATGTTATCGGACTGATAACTAGTTTTTCATTATTACAGCTACATTTTAATCTAAAAGTGAACGATAAACTAAAGAGAAGTTATTTTTACTATTAACTTTTAACATAAGGTTTGGTTAATTAACGTTGTCTGTACTAGATAAAGGTGCCACTTTTTCTTTTTCAACTGTTCAAACCTGCTACTTTGTATGTAAAAGGTTGTCGTCTTTGGTAAACAGAAACCAATATTACCATAATTTTAAAATTATAAAATTTATATTAAATGGAAGTTGTAATAATGAAATGAAATTATAGGTACCTTTTACTAACAGGAACTTTAAAAGCAATTTATAATAACGGGCCTTATACCGTAGACAGACGACAAAGTTAATTTGCATAAAAAGCTCACTAATGTGAAGTAAAATTTTACTCTGACAGACGACAGTTTTTGCATTTAGTAAACAGCTGTTTGTTTTTCAACCAATTTTTTTTTATCATTTACTTCGAGATCCAATGGATAGAAGGCAGAAAATACGACTAGCAGCTATGCTGTTAGTGAAAAAGCACTATTTATTTGAAAGAAAGCAGAAATTACTTTTGCTGAAACTGCTTCACAATGTAAAAATTGTATATGCACTAGCAACCATTACTCTGAACATGTTGCTACAAGTTGGGATCACATAAGGACACTCTGAAATAAGCGACAGGCAATTGTGAAAATTTGTAGGTTTAACATTAACTTTGTAAATGTGCCCATTTATTTTTGTACGTCGCAAATCGGTGGCACGTTCCATCTACAGTTCTAACAGAACCTGTGCATCGCTATCGCACCACAAACTACGCTTCTTTTCCTAGAAAATCTTAAAATGGAAAAAATATGTTCATATTTTAATATGTTTTTCTTTTTTTCTTTAATTTTAGTTTTATAATTGTCAACATTTTGACGGCATTGCTAAATTCAGTATAAATTCACTTTGATTTTTTGCATTTACCGCAAATCTAATACACATTGTTTTGGGGATAATTCACAAGTAATTTGAATTAAGACTACTAATACAAATTAACGCTGTCGTCTGTCTACGCTATTAGTCTCTTAATTATAATTTCTCTTTCATTTAATTATACTTATGCTTATTTTGTAATAAAATAAATTTTTTGGTTAATAACTAAATTATCTTATTTCTATAAATTTTTTTAAAGATTGTTGTAAACCAATATTCAATAGAAATTAAAACAAAAATGTTGAGTTAATTAACGAAAAGTTTTACCTGAACTGGCAATTATTAAGCGAAAATTTTTTATTTTGGGTATTTAAAACTTTCCAAAACCTATGATTATGATTAGGTTTTAACTTAAAAATTTTATTATTGTTGTTGTATTAATTCATCTTATGTATGTACTTTAATTATCCTCTAGTCCTTAGTTATAACTTTTCAATTCCAAATATTTAAGACTAATTTGTATTCAAATTGTTGACATAAACTCCTAAAGTATTTCATACACGTAGCACTAACGCTAACGAACTATTTAAACAAATATCTGTCTGATATGTCTGTCTAAATGACAAATTTAATTAATATCTGTTTTATTTTTGCCCTTAACTACCTACAAAACATTGTTCTGGGAAAAGTTGTTTGTTTGTTAAGTTACAAAAATAAAAAATAAAAAAAAGGTGAATTAAAGACATGGATTAGGGTTGCCGTGTAAATATTTCCTAGACTATATCTAAACAGAAAGTTAAATGTTGCTTAAAACATATTTAAGCTTTTGTTATATTTTTGCTTTTTAATTTACATTTTTTTGATATTTTTCTAAATTTTTTACTAATGGCAACACTGACTGATACAAAAACCAGATTCTTGTTAACAGAAAAACAAAAAATATTATCTGGGAAATATTTCTTCTTTCACTTTTAGGTACTTTGCCGAAAGGCACTAAATATATAGAATATTTGGTCACATGCAAGTAAACAAAGAACATTAGACAAACTAAAGCAGGAATTTAAAGAAGGACTAAAGTTTTTTTTTTTGTCTACAAAATAAAAAATAAAGTCACACATAATAAAATAAATGGAATTTTATAAATCCCTAAGGCAGCGTAAACTAACTTCTTAACAAATCTTTTAAGAGGAAATATTTTTAGTAATAAAGGTTTTGTTAAAAAAAAATTAACGTCTTTTGGTTTCTTTATGATACTGGGTTTTTTCAAGTTCTATACTATAAAAGAAAGCACAATAAGAATTAAAAGCAAAAAGAATAAAAAGTTAATTTGGTTACTTATTAATGTCGACATGCATAACTTTATTATTTAGTGCCTTAAAATTAACCCAAAAAAAATTCTTCTAAAACTTTAAACTTTACACTAAGAAAATCTTGCAAAAAATTTCTTGTTGTCTGTTGTTAGCTGTGTTTGTAAAATGGAAAACAAACATGCCGCTGCATGATGTTTACATTTACCTTAAAAGAAAAACAGAATAAAAAAGAAAAGGAAAAAATTTACTTACATTTTGAAGTGAAGTGGAAACATTGTCGTTTGTCATCCAAACAAAAGCTTTAAAGTGCACAATTATTCTAAAGAGCGACCCAACTCAAAGTTAACACAACAAAGACGGAAAACTTCTTTTAGGAAACGACTAACAAAGACTGTAACAAATGTTAAAAAAAAAGACAATAAAGCAGAAATAACAAAATGGTACAAGAAATAAAAACAACTATAAAATTGATTGACAAGTATAGTTGGTGTGTTAAATTGATGGAACATTGATTTCCAATGTATGGATGTCAGGGAAGAATTTACACTTTTATCTAATATATATTGGTGCCAAAATCTTTTTCTTTTTCTCTCTCTCTCTATATATACATATATATATATATATATCTTTAAACACTTGATTTACTAAATTATCTCTAAAAAATATTGTTTGTTTTTTTAATGCACTCCAGAGCTCCTCTTTAAAAAACGATTTCCATTTTCCGATTTCTTATTCTGCAAAAAATTTCTATTAAGATATACACATATAAAAAAAAACGTTAAAAAATTTAATATTATTTCAGTACTTCTGTTGCTGAAAGCCCTTTATTAATACAAAATAAGGCAAATTAGGGTAAAAATTTTTAATAAGTGTAATTTATTAAAAAATAGTTTTTAATAATCACAGAAAAATATATCGACAAATTGAAGTTAACAAAATTTTTTGTTGAAATTATATTTATGGTTTAACAAATTTTTTGTTAGTACAATTAAAAATTTTGTTGGTATTTAAAAAAACAAAAGATATCAAAATTTAAAACAAATAGTTTTTGGAAATTTGAAAAATTACAAAATAAACAAACGAAAAATTGTTTTCATGTGCCGGCGTGACTTAGTGGTTAAAGTGCCTGCCTATAAAGCCAAGCTCCCTAGGTTTAAATTCCAGTGAAGACAAACAAATTTCCTTATGGTTTTCGAGTTTTAAAAATTAAGTGGAAAAGGGGAAAAAAGGATAACAATAGAGGCATTCTTATTGGGAACATTAGGAAGGTCATGCAGCGCCACCATATTTTAAATTTAACAATTTAATTTGTTTTGTTAATATGCAAATAATTTTGTTGACTTGACTGTTAACAATAAACTTACAAATGCCGTTATTGATTGTATTTTTAAATTATATTGTTGCTTGAGTTTTAATGAAACTTCTAATTGTATTTACAAAAAAATTAATTGTATTTACAACAATTTTTTTTCTGTGGACTTGCTTGTATGTGAACAACCATTACTTATATGGTTAAAAAAATAAATTCTCTAATAGTGACTGTGGAACTATTTTTTTGTGTTCTAAACATAGAAATAAACATATTAACACCCCTACCACCTATGGCTATAAGGGGTCTTAAAATATTTTTAATATAATTTAAAATAATTTTGTTTACATAAAGAGCAAAATTTATTATTTTTCTCTTTATAATGAACTCGGAATGTGCTCTCTTGTTTGGATGATTTTGGATAATTTTCAGTATATTTTAATTGAATTTGTTCTAATTTTGCTCTTCATTTAAAACTGGTTAGGATTAACCAGGATTGCTGGATTCAACTTCGGAACATGTTAATATTTATATAAATGACATTTGTGTATATTAATGAAACTGTGCAAAAGTGACAAAAAAAGCAAGAACGTGACAGTATAGATTCGATAATACTAGCAAAGGGTAATAAAACCCTATACTCAGTTTGACCAGAATGGTGACCATTTTTTATGGGCCTCAAAAGATTCTGCAAATAAAGGTGCCATCAGTTTTTGTCTAATACAGAGGTGCTCATAACTAAAACTGCGATTGTATTGGTGAGAGAGTTTCCCAGCAAACACAAAATTAACCATTTGAAATATAATGCTGCATTATATTTCTTAAGGTAAAATGTTATACATTCGAACTTTAAAAAAAATTTTAAAATTTTTGATTCAATAGATTAAAAAATTATTGACCATTTCTGATCAAAAATTTAATAAACATATTTTTGATAAAACTTTGCAAAATTTAAATTATACAAATAAGTGTATTACTTAATTTGACGGATCAGTAGAATAAGTTATTAGCAAAAAGCAAATTAATTTCGAATGTGTTAATTTTATCAATTTGAAGTGAAACACTTTGGTTTGCTGGGTAAGCATTCCTCAAAAAAAAAATAATAAAAAAGCATCCGCCTCATGTGTAGTCGTCGCTTGCTCATCAACGACTAAATGAAAGAGCATAAGAATATGTGTGAGGTTGTCTCCGCACAATTGTGCTATGAAATGACCACCATTGGTGTAATAGCTAGTTCAGAGTTAGGGAGAGGGCTTAACTATATTTAACAATAATGTAGCTAAGAATTTGACAAATAGACCATGTTAGTATGTTATTCGAAAAAAAAAAATTCTGCACTTTTTTTGAAAAATTAGAGGAAAATTTTATTTTTTTTTTCACTTTTTTAGCATAACTTTCAGGGAATCGAAGTTTTTTACTAAAAATATTTAGCAAAATATTTACGGTAAAGCTGAACAACTTTTGCAAACATACAAATACAATCTGACCGTGTCTAAGCACCCTTAATAGTTCATAAAAATCATTTTGTATCTTAAAACTGGTATTTCTCATAATTTTTTCACGCTCAAACAAAAACAAATTTTCGTATCTATACTGTCACGTCTTGCATTTAAAAAAAAATTTCATTTGTTGCATAGTGTTGTCATTTAATTTTAACGGGGTTCCTACTTTTCAAATTTCTATTCTGTTCATATTTCGTTGCTTCTAAAATGCAACTTTTATTAAACAAACTTATTACATTCTTCAAGTCTTAAACAACTTCGTTCGCCAAATTTTTTTTCCCTCCCATTTTTGTTTATTAAAGCCAACCACTCATAATTTAAAGTGTGTACAAGTTATGGTTCCACAAATTGTGATGTTAGCTATCCCTATTAACACATAAGTTAATTACTAATTAAAGTAGTTCATGAAAAGTTTAAAGTCTATGCTATGAAATATCAAAAAACAATATATAGTCTTTGTCAATTACAATTTAACGCGCCACATATTGACGAAAAACATTTTAATTCAAATTTGCTGATTAAGTTTTTATAAATATAATTTTATAAAACAGTGGTACATGATATTAAAGAATTTGGCAACTACTGCAATATAAAAGATAAGATTGTTATTTTTACAAGGATTAAAACTGTGAATTTAGCATGAAAAGCAATATTATATGCAAGCTGGAAATAAAAACAATAAATACATACAAACATACATACATATATATATATATATGTATATACATTAGGGCGGGTCGATTAAAAAATCGCTCAAATTACAAGGAAAATCGTATTCTAGTGATCAAAATAAGAAACTATGCCGATGGAACCATTCCTCTAAAATGTATTTTGATGTCCCGACTTTTAGTCCGAAGGGTCAAATTTTGAAACACTTGCATGACTAGAGGTAAAAGCTTTTTCAAAATCATGTGCGTATGATTAATATTTAATTGCTTATCAAAAAAGGAGAATACGTATGCGGCTAGGTATAGTTTAAATAACCAAGACAGATTGTAAAATGCCAAAAATGGTGATTTTTTGAAATGTTTGTATGGGGAACCCCCCCAGGGGTGGTTCCAGGGGATGTGCTACTGGCATAGGTGGGTCGGCCCTCCAAAATTTATGGGCGTCGGTAATACATTTTGACACGATTGAGGCACACTAAATGGGTCAAAGTATGATTTTTCAAAATTTGACCCTTCGGGTCAAAAGTCGGGATATCAAAATACATTTTAGAGGTATGGTTCCATCGGCAAAGTTTCTTATTTTGATCCCTAGAATACGATTTTCCTTGTAATTTGAGCGATTTTTTTGACTCCATACAAATCGACCCGTCCTAATATACATTTATATATAAAAATTTGTTTAAACATTTTCCATCTTTTGTATTTGCTTTATTTAAAGTTGTCATATAAAACATGACACATGATACAAAAAAAACTTAACTTATACATTATAGTTTCCAGTTCCCTGACACTTTTTGTTTTACAATGCAAGAATTGTGGTTTAAATAAATGAAAAATTGCTTTTGGTTTAAGTTTGGAAATAACTAAAACTTGAATTACACCAAGAGTTAAGTGCTTTCTGCTTTTGGTATTAAAAGTTTTTACATATTTCAATGGACTTTAATATTTTATTTTTAATTATATTATTAAAAAAAGTTAAGGACGAAAATAAAAAAAAATTTGTTGAAATAAAATTATCCCATTAATGGATATTTAAGGTTTTGCCAAACTTTTGTTATTATTTAAGTGTATAAAAACAATTTCAATTCTGGTTTTAGTTGCATTAATATTAAGCACAAATTATGTTGTATCAAAAAACTTTTTTAAATCCCTTCACTACATACATAATATGTTTGTAATTTTTTGTTTGTCACACCTAAAACAACATATAGCTATTTTTATGCACATGTGAATGTTAGTAATAAAACTGACTAAAATATTATGTGTCCGTCTACGCTATAGACGACAGCGTTAATTTGCAGTAGTCTTAATTCAAATTAACTTGTGAATTATCCCCAACTCAATGTGTATTAGGTTTGCCGTAAATGCACGAAATCACTGTGAATTTATACTGAATCAAGCTATTTCAATATGGCAACATCGTCAAATTGTTTACAATAATAAAATTAAAATGGATTCAAAATCAATTGTTTTTAGCAAAAAAAAAAGAAATTTTAAATTATAAACATCGTTACTTTAGTCGGAAAAATTATGAGGGAGAGACAAAAAACTGTCAAAGTTTTTTTTAGTAGACTTTTTGAAAATCTGTAAATGCAGTTTTTTTCTTTAGTCCATCCTCTTAAACTACCAGTAGTCGTAGGATTTTAAATAAATCATTTGCGGACTTATAGGCTTTTTTGGACTTAGCACATTTGTACTTTGAAATTTCATTATTTTAGAAGGGACTTAGCGTATTTTCCTTAAATATGTTTTCTTTTATTTCTGGAATTTAATTTAAGCAATTTTAAGGAACAATTTCCTTATGAAGCATCAACAGCGGTGTTCGCTGTAACCAAAAAAGCTCAATAATACTATTAAAAAAGTAAATGTATTTGGTGTTTACAAGAATGTAATTATTTTATTGGTGTTG
>NDXZ01071035.1:0-19418 GCA_003055125.1 Paykullia maculata | reverse complement strand
AAAAAAAAAAAAAAAAAAAGAGAATAAACTTAATAATAATAATAAAATATGCTTAACAAATATTAGTAAAACCAAAACAATAACGGCAAAAAAATACAGAAAACAAAACAAATGAACTTCTGAAATGTGAGTGTATGTGTGTGGATATGTATATACGTTTACGTACGACAGTGAAAACCAAAAATGCGTACACATTTTTATTTCCAGTAATTGCAAACAGAAACACCAGAGTAAATTAAAAAAATAAATTGTTTAATATTGTATTATATTATTATATTATTATTTCATTAGTATATATGAAGGTATATAAAAAATTATCTTTATCTGTTTATTATCACAAAGCTTATTTTTATAATTGGTTAAAAAAATGGTGCTTTTAATTGTGATCAATCTTAAATAGATTGTTGTATTTATTGGTTAAAATCATTTTCCCTTTTAAAATAATTTAATTGCTATAACGTCTTTGTTGTCGCCTAATAATGTTCTTAAAAAATTTTGCTTAATTGTCTTGCTTTGTATCATCACTTGTTTGTTGCTTATTAACAATTTAAGAACATATTATTGGCATAAAAGCAATTCTTATCGACATAAAAATATAAATTTTGTATATGAATGTATGATTGTGCGTTACAGAAGGATTAACCGTTTGACCAATTTTTTGTATTCAAATATGCACCCCATAAACGATAAAACAAGAATATTTATTTTTACTTTTTTTTTTTAATAAAAGATTATATATTACTATGTTCTAGTATCTGCCACCCACTGTTGGTTTGGCCATTGTGGTTATGTATTCATCTGTGTATATGTCCGAATGTTTATGTTGGCATAAAATAGTTAACATTAATGTCCAACAGAATCTTTCTTTTTTTTATTTACTTGTTTATTTGTTGGTGTATAACGCAAACTATAACTAGTAGCAAAAATTATAACATATATAACTACATAGTTACAAACAAAAAAATACTTAAAAACGTTTATTAAAATTTGCTGAATGTGAAGTTTAACAAGAAAATATTTCTATGAAAACAAAAAATTACTTACTTTTACATAACATAAATTTCTATATTAGTACATATTAGGCATTAAATTTCTTATTTCAAAAAAAAAAAATTTTTACATAAAATTTAAGGATTCAGAAAGAAAATCACTTTTAATAATAAAATTTATTTATATAAAACTTTTGAAATAATTTTAAAAAAAATATTGTAAAAAAATTATATGAAATATTATAAAAATAAATATCATAATAAAAAAATTAATTTTTATTTCTATTTGCCAAAACTATTTGCTTTCAAAAAAAAAAAAACGTCTTCTTTGCATGGATTATTTTTTTGTTGTTATTTCCTATATCCATTTATTGCTTTTTCTTGTTTATTTTTGTTTTTTTCTTTTTATAAATTTTTTTGTAATTTAGTTGAAAAGCAGCAGTAATAAAAGTGGAAGTGGCCGTAACGAAAATATTAAATACAATGTTAGTTTTAACATCAATCTCTGTAGGGGCTGATCACAATTATTAACCATTTTCATTTTTCTTTTCCTCCCTTTCCATACCCAGGGGTATAATTATCCTAAGAATAGAGCTTATTTTCTTTATAAATAAAAAACTAAGCAGCATTAATTCCCACTTTTTCTTTTGGCGGAAACAAAGTGTATTCAAAAAAACCTAAACTTTGCTCTTCCTAGCTTTTCTAAATGCAAGCCCTGGGGTAATTAGTTATTAGGAAAAGAAAAATAAGAAAAAAAAATTTTAAATGTTTTGTTTAATAAAAATTACCTAAATTATTTAAGAATATAAAAAAAGTTTTAGTTTTTCTTCGAGGAATAATAAATTTCAGTAATAAATTTTGAGTTTTTTTTAATAAAAACTATTTGGTAAAAAGTTATTCAAATATTGTAAAAAAATTTTAATACTTAGTGCTTATGAAAATTACTCTCTGAATAAACAATAAGAAAAAGTTAAAAAAGTTTTCGTCAATCAAGCATATTATAGCTTACATATTCACATTAAATCCTTCATTAAAACACATAAAAGTGGGAATTATTTGTATTTTCAACATTATTGAGCTGTAATTTTTTAATTTATATTTTATGATCATATAACCGTTAAGGTAATTTATTAAATACATTAAACTGAAAGCAATACATTAAATAATACATTAAAACTGAAAGCAATCAGTTAAAAAGTTGGTAATAAATTACGCTTCAATATGGTGAAGGTTTCTATTTTCAAAATACTTATTTTTAGTTAAACTTTGTTTCACAAATAGAGAAGATATTGACCGTCACAAAATTCGGTAAGCGCACTTGTTTTAATATTAAACTTTTTTCTATAAAATTCTATTTAAATGCAGATATGAACATTTCAGTGCACTTTGTATTTGTGAAAAATTCAGTCAATAACGGATGATAACTAAAAGCAATAGAGTCACAATTAAGTTTGACTTAAAGTTCTTTTCATTTAAGACTAGTTAGTCGAGCTTTCTTTATTTCGTCCGTTTTAACTTCTAATTTTGTTTTATTTTAAAGCTTGATTTCCCATTGATTTTGATACTAAGGATTTGTATTGCAAATGGTCAGTTTGAAATTTTATTTAGCTTAATAGTTTATTTTTCACAGACGAAGAGACAGATATACAAAAGTTCAGAGAGACAGACAAATAAAGCTGAAATTATTTATACATACGACCAGTGGTAGTAAATAGAAAAAAACAACAAAGTTTTTCCCTCAATCTAATTTTTTATAAAATATTTATGTCTTCCCCCAAACAAAATTTGAATCCATTAGCTGCTTAACTTTCTAAAAATAAAATCAATGGTTTTCATCAAATCAAAAGTTTTACAATGTTAATACATATATAAAATAAAAAACCCTCTTTAAAATTAAAACATTTGATTGACTTAAGTCCAAAATTGTTACAAAACATACTCGCATTGATGTCAATTTCTATTAGAAAACAAAGAAAAATATTCAAATCAAAAATCGCATTAGTTTGACAATTGTTTTTATACAAAACTTTTTTACTTTGTATGAAATACATTTTTACACCCACCCCCAATCCTTTTTAACATTGTTCTTCTTGTTTGCGGACCTTTCTCAGCTATCAATATTATAATTTATTTTGACATACATACTAAAGATACTAATAAAATCTATTAAAATATGCAAATAATATAATAGACGAAATATGTATTGCTTTGACGCACAAAAACAAAATAAATATACACACAAACATATGTACATATTAAGCTGGTTCATTCGCTTGTTTGTTTTAATATCAACCACAAAAAATGTAAGGGGTAACAGATATAACAATATTATAAATAAAGTTTTTAAAGTTTCAGCGTAGTCCCAAAAAAGATATAGCTATGCTGCCTGCCTCTACGTCCGTATCCGTCTGTCAAGTCAATTATTTATATAAAATTCGCACAATATTTTCTGTATACATTTCACAAGACCGAAACGAGTATACATACGAAGTCGAAATTTCGCACAGATATGATACGAATTATGTCTAACATTACCTCTCTAATAAGAAATAAATGTGACACGCCCATTATCAATATAAGCCATATTTTAATTTAATATATTTTCTAATTAGACAAAATTTTAATTAAGGTGGATTTTGGATTGTATAATTCCATGTCGGAGTTTAAGCCATCTGTAAAATTAAGTTTGATACGTTTTTTTCTGGTCATTACATATAGAAACCTCTTTCATAGAAATATTAAAAAATTGTAGGTTATTTTACTTTTGCTGTTACTTTAAAGTATATTCCTCTATACAAATACAAATAATTTTGAGAGCGTCAGTTTAAAATTAATAAAAATGCAGAACTGTACATATATACATATGTACAGAGCAACGCATGAAGTAGATTTTTCTGGGATATTTGGGATTAAGACAACCCACATGTGACTGTTAAAAAACAAGTTCAATCATTTGTCACTTTTTAAAACTGATTTTGCACTGGACATATATTTGAATCAAATTTCTTTAAAAGTGGCTTACCGAATCCGGTGACCTTTTTGGTTTAACAAGAAGAAAAAACAATCTATAAGGTAAAATACATATATTTTTTATATTTCATTCAGGCCGCCTAATTGTCCTTCTTTTTTTTTAAATGGTAAATAATAAAGATCTAACAAAAAAATATATATTTTAATAGAACAAAGTAAAATAATAAATTACTTAAGAAAAATATAAAGTAGACATTATTGAAATGAAAAAAAAACTAAACTCGTATGCCTTTTCTCTTTGTTATAGATAGTCCTTGTACTCTTTATTTCTAGGAAAGCATTCTAAATATAACGAATTTTCCAAGTACATTTATTCAAATGTTTAAAATCAATTTAAAGCTGATCTGACCTACCTACCTTAAGAACTGCTTGTTATCTTCCTATTAGGCAGAAACACTCTAAATTGATTTTTCTTTGAAATTTAATTCAAAAGACACCTTTTTGAATGAAATTAATGTTAACTTAGTTAAAAGTTAATTAAAGCAAAATTGACTTTAATTGAATATTAAATAATAATTTAACAAGAAGCTTCCCATACTTACTTGAGCATACAATTGCTGCCATAAGTTTATGTTTAATTCACTCCTAAGCACATACACACACACACACCCACAGACACCAACAAATGGACAATTTAATTTCAACATCCACTTTTAAAGTTTTCCCATAAATTGTGTAAAATTAACATAATATTCTGTCTGTGTTTTGTTATTGTTAATAGCCTTAAGTTATTTTACAAAATTTTATTATTTGCAATTTATTTGATAGTAAAATACATTTAAATAAATATTATTATTGCAAACTTTATTCAAAATGAACCATTTTAAATTAAAATAAAGAAGAACACATTTTCACAAGTAAATTATTGGATTATAATTAATAAGCGGAAATTTTTTCTATATTTGTTTAAACTTCTAAGTGCTATTAGTTCAATAAATAAATTTAAAAATGTTATTATATCATTTTAAATTGTATGTAGGATAATTATAAATGGGGGATTAAGGTTATGTATATATGATATAACATTTAATGAAATTATCTGCGAAAAAATATATAAAAGAAATTTATAAATAAAACATTTGGTTATTTAAGCTCACATACGATTATATAAGATTATAAAAACTCAATCCATAATACATCTAATATGAAATTATGATGTTGCAAATTGATTCAGATTGATTTACGTAGAAGAAAAAAAAACTGTCTGTTACTTGTTGTCAACCCTCGTCTAGTTTTTTTTAACCACCTCAATATAATAGGCTTGAAAAATGATTTTATTAATTACTTCTCGCTTATATTTCTAATTAAAATTGGTTATATTACCATACCTTTAACAATATGGTTAAAAGAAATATAAACGTTCTATAGTAGGTGGGAGTAAATTTCAGCATGCATTACTAATTTGGGCTTGGTGAGGTTCATGCAGACATGCACATGTATAAAAACAATATTTAAAGATTTTGATCTATACCTTATATCATACTCCGTTACCCTTTGTCTGTTAAGACGATATGTCCAATTTTCATTAAAAAATATCTTAGATATATAAGAAATTTAACAACCCAGGATTATTTCGTTAGAGCTTTATCGTTATTTTTATACCCTTCACCATAGGTGACAAGGGTATATATAAGTTTGTCATTGCGTATTCATTTGTGACCCCATAAAGTATATATAATCTGAATCCTTATAGATAGGCAAGTGGATTTAGCCATGTCCGTCTGTCTTTTTTCAGCACCCCAGACCCTATATGAACTATAAATACCATAAAAAAACCAAGTTTTCTAAGACTTTAAATATCTTTCGGACACACATAAAAACACGTAGTGAAGTGTATAAAAGATTTGGCACAGCCGAATATAGCGCTCTTACTAGTTTTTTTTTTAAAGATCGATAGACGGTCTTTTTTTATGATTAATAGGCTTGATCGTCCTAAAATCATAAAACATTACAAAAAAACTTAACACCTTAACAAAAATGTTTAAGTATATTTTGTTGGTGATGAAATAAATATTTTAATTGATTCATTCACTAATTTAATGGCTTAAAAACCCTGGAAGCCAAACAAAATAAAACTTGAAATTTCTCCAAATATAAAGATTATTTACGTGATGACACTTGTATGTTAACTATCAAATATATTATCTTATAAACTATCTTCTTAATAATTGTATCGACATGCGACAAAAAATATTTGCATTTTTTGTATAGTTTTTTTAATAAAAAATATATCAAATAAAAGATTTATTTAATTAAGACAGTATAAATAACACTTAGTTTAAATAAGTCCTAAATAAAAAAAAGTTTTTTAATCAATGTTTTAAAATTAAAATAAAACCTCATCTGGGCCATAAAATATAGTGAAACAAAAGAGCAAAAAAATACAGCTGACAGTTTAGAGTCAGTATAAATGAAACACCACACAAAGAACAATATTTTTTTATTGCTGAAAAATATTTAAAAAAAAAATAAGGAAATTGTATCTGCTACAGCTTACAAATATTAAAAATAAAATATTGTCGTTATAAGCTGTAAATAAGTAAAAAATTCAAAAATCTTAATTTAAACTAAACCATAGAAAAACATTTCTGTCATTTTATTTGTCTTTTACGTATTTGTCTTCTAAATTTTACGTTAATTGCACATATCAAGTGTGTTATATGTGTTTTTTTTACACTAAGTATTGCCATTTGCAATATTTTTCTAAATTTTTTTCTACACTTTTACAATAAATAAAGTTATTTATTTTGAATTAAGGTATCTCATCAATGTGTTAAAATATAAGTACATAAATGTTCATAAGCCACCGTGCGAAAATTTTCTTTAAAAAATTAACTTCTAAACTTACTGGTTATTTAAATAAGGAAATAAAAATTCGATTAAATATAAGTTTTTTTGTTGAAGTTTATTTAAATTAAATGAAAATTTTTTGTTTTATTCTTAATTATTATATATTTCTTATGCTTCATTATAATGGTTAGTATTTTTCTTGTTCTTTTCTTTTATCATTTACATTAATTTTTTTTTTCTCCGTGGAAAAGTATCGGTTTGGTTTTCACATTCGTTAATACTTATTCCTCTTAGTTTTTGGTGTTTTAATTCTATTGCGTTCTTTAAATTGTTTATTGAATTTGCTTTAAATACAATTTGTGTTTTAATTTCGGCTGATTTGTTAATTATTATATATTAATGGTTTTTTTTCGTTATGTTGTTCAACAAATTTTTATTTACTTAAAATTATTGTTGTTGTTCGTTTAAAATATGTTTAAGGATTAATAACTGGAATAAATACTTTATTTCTATAACAATTTTTTATTGTTATTTTAAAAAGGTAAAATTTTTTTCTCCATTATATTTTTAAGTCAATAAAATTTTATTGGGAATGATATTTGGACTTACATATATACATAGTTATACATGTGTATGTGTTAATAAATACTTCATATATCTCAATTTAGTTAATGGTAATGAGTATAAATGAAATAAAAATAAAATATTTATTTATTAAAAACAGCTTTAAATAATTTAATCTTCTTTTAATACATATTGTTTTATTTAAAATATATTCATTATTATAAACTAAATTATTTAATGCAAAATTATATTTAAGAATATAAATATTTTTTAATCTTTAAAGCAGAGTGAGATGTAATAATATTGTTTTAAAATTTTATACAAATTTAATAAAAATATTTATTGTATTGCAATTCATATGCGTAAGTTATAGTTGATAGAATAAAAGCAATAAATAATGTTTCCATTTTTTGTAATTTATTGTGGTATGAACGAATGAAATTTTTGCTTTGCATTTATGTATATTTACCCTACAAACAATTAGTATTTAATAATAGCATTAAAACTAAAAGTTATTAAGTTTGACATAGAAAAGGTATTACCACAAATTTATCTTTCTAGGTAAATAAGAGGAAACTTAAAAGAATTGTCGTCACACAATCCCCACTAGCTAAATAATACGCCACTAACATAACAATTATTTAAACTGTTGCCTTACCAAGATACTTTGTACGCAAATATAAATTATTTATAGGGGGATTATTCAAACAAAATTATTCTAGAGATTTGTCTTAATGGAAAACTTCTTTGTGGTTTCAAATGTCCTAAAGGGATTTTTGAAAGTGGCCCTTAAATCAGGAACACCTTAAAATATAAGCCAATCTTAGAGGATTTATTAGAAAAATGTTTGTTCCTAGAAAACTTTTTTTTGCAAATAAAGTTAAACTACAACGTAACTTTTGTGTTGAAAATCAAAAAGTCTACATTAAACAACAGATGGTGATGGTCAATAGAATCCAACCAAAACCAAATCCAACTTTAATTTACCTAATATATACTTATGTATGTATGTGTTTGAATTATATCGATGTCTGTATTAGTATCAGTGTATATATTTAAAGTTTGATTATCTATTGGCTGTTAATAGTTGAAACTGTAATAATAATTAAGGAATGTTTGATGTTGCTTTGTAATAAAAATTAATTAATTAATTAAAATTTCTCAATAAACAAACCGTTTATGCCATTATGAAAAAACTCTTTCCTTTGAGAGCCAATTAATTAAATATTAAAATTTATTAAATATTAAAATAAAAGTAAAATTAGCAGATGAAAAAATATGTCACATCTGACGAGTTGCCCTCTTTTGCACATACAAACACACATATACATATGTACATACATAAGTATGTCTTTTTGAAATTTTTTATGAAATTAAATTATTGAATTTTGAATATTTGTCCGTTTTTCCCATTTTTTAAATATGTACATATGTATGTATGTTTAATAAAATTTTTGTTAGATATTTAAAAATATTTTATATTAATTTTTTAAAGTTTTTTTTTCTTTCTTTGTAGTTTCAACAATATTTATTTGCGTTTAGTGTAAAGTATATATATTTTGGATCCTTATGGATATGGAAGTGGATTTAGCCAAGTCCTTCTGTCCGTCTGTTAAAATTAATCTCAGTCCATCTGATGTACTACGAACCTGGTAATAATGAATAATGATCAAAAATATCCCTAAGATTCTTCCTATTGATAATCTTTAAAATTTATCAATAAATTAGATATAGTACATAAGCAATAAACGACAACTTTTATTTTTACACAAAAACTTATTATATTTGTGTGTAAGACATGCCATTTGGCCCATGAATACCTACATGAACAAAAATTTATATCTTAAAAAATACAGTTTCCTAAGACTTTAATACCTGTAAATATAACATACATTATATATAAATACATACATACATATATTTGTACATACGTAGATATAAACCCATAGTGAAAGGTATATAATATAATTTGGCACAGCCGAATATAGTGCCTTAACATGTTTATTTCCACATTAGTTTCTTATTATACAAAGTATTTGCTGCCTATTTTCTGCCATTAAATAAAGAGAATTTAAATGTTGCAACAAATTTCATTTGTTAATAAATATTTGTTTAAAATATAAATTTTTAGATTTTAAAAAGTATCAGCAGAAATCAAACTAAATTTTACCATATATGTAACTTAGGAACTTATTGGCTCCTCTGTGGTTGAACCTCATACCAAAATAATCATTTTCAGTTCGACAATTAAACATTCATTATAACTGAATCAAAAAAAATTTTCTTATTTAATTTCACTGTAACATGTAGAATAAATAATGTTTAATATTATTGTTGTAATGCCTGAGAGTAGCTTTATGATACAGAAGTCGATTGGTTGATCTTGATTAAACTTTTGCGCTTAGCTTGGATCTTAATCAAGTAAGGACTATAATATTACACATCGATTTTCCTGCTCCTTTACTTTCCTTTGCCTTTTTTATCTGTATGTTATATGTATTAAAAACGTGCACAGTTACACCAACCATACCAGGTTTGTTGTGCTGCTGCTTTAAGTGCGTATTGATGCGTACTTTAATGTTTCTATTACAAGTTTATGTTGTTATTCTAAAAAACGGTTTGGGTGTAAATTCCTCAAGATGAAAAAGCGTAATATATCTTATTACCTATGTTTCGCTTAAACTTGTAAAACAGATAATAAACGTTTAACAACTAGAACTTATTACATTGTAGCAATTAAAACACATTGACATATGTGTGTACATACATACAACGTTTTACAATGTTGGACGACAAAAATTTAAAAAAAACTTGTAGGAACTACAGTTATTTGAGAGCATACATTAAGAAAGTCTCACAGTCTCTCATTTATACCGTTAGTAACTAATATTTACATCATGTATTCGTTTAGCTTATACAATAAGATATACAATTGCACGTCTTTAGTTTGTATTTTTAAAATCGAGTGGATATTATGTCATATCCAAAATAGCGAAATGAAACTATTACTTGAAACATATAAACCTTATAATTTTTTCTATGTTTCCCTCCGTTGTTGTAATAGATCCTCAAAGGACATTTTAATTATTTCAAAATTTACTAGGTTATTCAATGATGAGTTAAAAGATGTATTAGGGATATTTTTAAAGGGACGTGAACAAAACTGAGAATTGAAACTTTTATAAATCTTTGCTTTTTAGCTTAAACTTAAAGAAATAAAAAATTGTACTAATGAGTGCCATTAAAGAAGTTGTTAAGCTAAAAATGCTAAAAAATTTAAAAGCTAATATCGAGATATGCATAGATTAAAAGAAAAAGTTACGAACTATTATATAAATTTCTTTAAATGAATGAATAAATTTGCTCAACTAATAGTACTATTTTTTATTTATATTCCGAAAATTATGCAAATATTTTAAATTTACTTTAAAATAATTTTCCCTAACGGCTGTTAATCTTCTAGATCTTTAAAATATTGGAAGTTTAAATAGCAATCCCTTTTAAAAGAAACCCCCCTTTAATCAGTAGTAAATTCAACTAAAATATAAAATAAAATTTATTGATTTAAATAGATATTTTTATTAAAAATTTTTGACAACAAACGTGTAAGTAATTTTTAAATTTTTACTTAGAAAATATTAATAAATAATTTTAACACAAACATTTATTGCTGAAACCTAATTAAATAAAGAAATTCTATTGCACAGTGTAACGAAAGCATTAATGTCAATTACACATTTTATATATATATGACTTTTTTTGTTTCTTTCTATTTTGGTTTTTGTTTAACATATTTAAGGAACTAATATTTATTAAATTTTAATTATAATATTTATTTCGTTTAATTGATTGATTTGTATTTGCTTTAATTGTTGATGGCTAATTTAACAATTTACTTTATTTATAAGAAGCAGTATTTTTTTTATTTTTGCTTAAATATTTTTACTGTATATTTTTAATTAAAAGCATTTTGTTATAATAAATAGTTGTTGGTTTTTTATTGATAAAAATTTAAAAAAAGAAAGAGGAAAATTAATAAAATATTTTTTTTCTAAATTTTAATTCAAATGCGAAAGTGCTCTAAGAAATTTGTATTTAATATAATAATACTTTTTTATTTTATTTCAATAATTTTTTGTAGTTTTAAAAATTTTAGAATATTTATTTTAATTTTTTTTCTTTTTTTGTTAAATTTTGTTGTACGTTACTAACAACTATTTGCTTTTGATACATGTTTTTTAACATTATTTTTCTGGCTAAATCTAAGTTTTAAATATTTTATTTTATTTTATACTTTGTTATCTTTAAATATTCATTAATAAATTTAGAATTTCATGTACAGTGTCTTGTTCACTTTATATATTTTTAATATAAATATTTATTTTTTTTGTAATTACTTTTTTAATGATTTAAAATATTTGACAAATTAATTACGTTTTATACTTTTTTTAATTAAAGTGAATTTTTTTTTTTTGTAATTTTGAAATGACAAGTGATTCTTATAAGATTTTTTTTAAACATATTAATTATGTATTTTTTTTTTAATAAATATTTGTATATATATTATTTTTTTCGGTTTTCTATTGTTAACGACCAACTGTTTTCTTCGAGTGTAGCGATTGGATTTTTTTCAATTTAATATAGTTTCGTTGCTTTTTAAAGGGTTTCTCTATAAGTATTTGTTTAAATATCTTTAATTGCTATCGTTTGCAAGTCTACTTAAGTTTTTTTTTTTTAATTTGGGTTTTAAATCTAATTAGCAGCATTCTTCTCTGTTAGTTATTTTAATAATGATAAATAGCTGTTGTTTGTGCCTTTGTAGTAAAAACAGAATATATTAAATAAATAAAATTTAAAATTTTCAAATATTGCCCGAAATATAGAAGTCCGCAATACCCCATTAAACAACTTGTGCGAACTTTTATATTGCAGCATATTTTTTTGTTTTAATTCTAATTAATATTAAAAAAATCATACTAAACATTTACGATTTAACAAAAACTTTAACAAAATATTCAAACATATTTTGAAAAAAAAAAAATAAGAACAGTATTTAAAAATACGAATGAGTTAGTAACAATAAATTAACCTAAAAGTGATTAAAATGTTAAAAGAGTTTGTAATTAATGTCATTTTGTTTGTTTAACCTTTATTAAAATTATATTGTTTTAACAATCTTAAGAATGATTAAATGATTTAAAGTAAGATTCAATCGTTTTAATTAACATCTAATTAATAAACAGAGACTGATAAAATAGCGAAAATTTTAAACCATAAACTAAACAATGTTTCTTTTATAGTTTTAACACAACAATTAAAAAAGTTTTTTGTTTATTATCAACAACAACTATTTTCGAGAAATGATTTAATCTTTAAGGTAAATTTTTTTTACTCACTGTTTAGTTTTTAATTTTGTAACTGAAATTTTTATCAATTAAATAATAAAAACATTAATATATATTTTCTTAGTTTTTAGTTAAATATTTTATTTTAATTCATTATCAATTAATTTGTTTATATGTTTGTAAATTGTTAATAAAATTTAGAATTTTTGTTTTGTTAATGGTTTTTTCTCTTGTTTTATTTTAATTTATTTATCATTTTTTCTGGTTTCACATTAGTTTTTCTGCAAAATCATCTGTTAAACGTTTCATTTGCCACCAGAGCCAAAACTTTGCTTTTCTATTGCTTAATAATGTTCTTGAATATATTTTCTGGGAAGACTATTCAAATAATTTTTTTTCTTTAAATTTAATATTTTCAAAAAAATGTTTTTTTAAAAATTAAGAAAAAAAAGCTCAAAACAGAAAAGCAAATAAAATCGAAAAAAACACATACAATTCTTAGTTTAAAACTTAAGGCAAAAAATATTATTTTTAGGTCCCTTATAACGTAGATGTTTTTTGTCTTATAAACTAAAAAAATCGAAATTTAAAAGTAAAAATAGTTAACAGAGTTCAAATATAAATTATAACTTAAAGAAGATTTTGTTTTAACGACGCTGTTGCTTAATGATATTCATAATCTCATTTAGGACATACATGATCAAGGGCAATAATATAACGATTGCAGAGGCCCCAATGGAGTTTGAACCGTTACAGCCATCTTCAGTACAGCAATAAGTTTGGGTCTCCCAAATTTCTAAAAATAAACATATATAGAAATGAAAACAGAAAATTGAAAAATGACTTAGCTTCTTTAAAAGCCTTAATTTGTAACCATTTAAGATAAGCATACACCCATTTATTTGCTTAAAGTTCTACTTTAAGAATAAAGCCTTGATATAATGAACTAGCCAGGGCAATTGAATTAAGAAATATTTTTAAGTTTTAGTTTCGATCTTTTGCCACAACATGACTCATTTTAAAATTGTTGATGAACATTTTTGTACAAGTAAATATTCACTACAAATCATGTACAACGAAATTAACCCATAAGACGAAATCAGACTTGAAAACTATTTTAGTTAAAAATTTCAATAATAATATTTATTTTTCTAGCTCCCAGGATTTAATAACTATTTTTAAAGATTTTAGAAATAAAATATTTTTTGCTCACCTTTTTCAGCACATTCAGTGGCGCAATCTCGTACAATTGATAGTTCGCTTACGTATTTCTGTAAATAAATAAAAAATAAATTTAACTTCGAAATTCACATACAAAAACATATAAAATTGATATAAATATAACTGTAAATTAATAATTGAAATCGTCACATATTAAAAAGATAAAAGAACAATTTAAAAAAATTTAATTTTTTTTATAAAGGTTTTTAAGGTTTAAATTTTTATATTTTGGCTCTAATTTACTCAATATTAGCTGGCTAAGCCATGTTAATTTTCGGTTCAAAAAGTCCAAAAATCTTAAGCTTTGACGACTAGTTTAGAATTTTTTTTATTTTATATATATGTTTTTTCATTTTTCAGCAAAGTTTCCCAAACCTAAACATAATGTATGTTTTTAAATAATAATATGAAGGCTCTAGCCCAACCTAAAATACATTGATATTAATGTTATATAAGACAAAAGAATTTCTAAACATTTAACATAGCCCCCGGCGAAATGATCCAGTTGAGTCAAGTAGTACAAAGGAAACTTGCAATTCACACCTCCATTTCGTAAACCTAATTGCTTTTCAAATTAAAAATTCAGTGCAGGCAAAATGCTGTTAAAATATTAATATTTTGATTTAAAATAATTTTGTATATCAAATGAAAGTTTATTATTTTTGCTTTTAAAGCAAACATTGTATTTTGTTGAAGTTATTCTTGATTTCTTCTTGAAAACTCAACTTTATTTCTATACTTTCATTCAATTTAAATTAAATTTAAAAATGTTTGTATTTTCGGTAAAAAAAAAACTGCCAAAATAATAAAGACAATTTTTTTTGGTTTATCCTAGAATTCACATTCATCCTCAATCGAACACTTAAATTTCCACATTTGAATTTACGATTGCAATGGGATTTTGCCGACAGAGAAAAACTCTTATTCGTACTGAATACGAAATACCATCAATTGTTATAACAATACAACAGCCTCATTGTGTGTTTGTAGGTATGAAACCAGAAAAACATTAGAAAAACAAATAATTTTACACAATAAAATATAATATGTGCAATAAACTAAACAAACAACAATAAGGATCATAAAATATGGACAAACAAACAATAAATAGAATACAAAGTAGTTGCATTTAGTGTTGCATCAATATTACAAGGAAACAGTGGGGTCAAATGGCAATACAAAACAAAACATACATATTTATTTGTTTACACTGCTCTAGAATTTTACACATTTTTTAATTTTATATCAAAACTTGTTACGTTCTATTTGATGTTATTTGCATTTAAATTAACACTAGTTAGCCTTTAACTGTGTAAATATTGCCCCTCTGGTTGTTCTCTAAAAATTTTTAATATAAAAAAATAAATATTAAATAAATTATTATAGTTTAATAAATTTTGTAATTATCATAAAATTGTGACCTGAATAATATTTGCAAAAGAAAAAACACGAAAAAATAATTACATTTACATTATGCTGTCACCTGTGTAATTAATTAAAATTGCAAGCAAATAACCTCAATAAAACATATAAATTAACACAGACCAACTAGATTTATTCCAACAAATGACTATTAAATTACTATTTCTAAATGCAACTACATAAAATCAAATATAATATTTGAATTACATTTTGCATGACATTACAAACACGCATACATTGACCGAATATACACACTTGCGTATATATGTACATGTACCTAACATTCACATTAGAGTATTCAAACACCGGGTTTTTACTTGTTAAGAAACCAACCGGTTTAAAATAACAAGTAAGAGGACGGGCACTAAATCATTTACGAATAATTTTAAAACCCATTTTCTCACAAAAATTGGAATTTTTGGATAGTCTACTACATGTGTACTCCAAAGATAAATGAATACTACACATACATTCATACATATGTTCTTGCATATATGTGCAAGAGTATATTTAAAGAACCACAATTGTTAGAGAAAAAAAGAAAAGCACCACAACTTGGTTTTAAGTACAATTTTAGCAATAACAACAACATTAAAAAAATGAAATTCAAATTATATGTCTTTTAAAGTTGTAAAACTTTTTGACCAGGTACTATAACAAAGATTAAACTTGACTTAAATTCAACAAAAGGCAAAGAGATAAAAGTTGACTCTCGAAATGTTAAGGATGTATATAAGACACCAGTGTTGCCTGTGCTTATCGTTCGAGTATAGGTGTTAAAATTGTATTTTGCATTATCACCTTAAGCTAAATACAAACATAAGTTAGAGTTAATATGTATGTATGTATGTGTATTTAAGCATTTAAACGCATATAATTATACTTAATAACACATGCAGGCATTTGTTGTAGTCATTTATTGTTCATTGTTTGAAGCTTAAACATGCAAAATTAAAATTATTATTAAATTATATAATTTACAGGGTTTAAATATGCATACACACGCACGAATTAGCATGCAATAATAATATTATGAACTCTGAATACAAATAATATTAACCATATGAACTAATACATTATACGAATACAAGTGCGTAGTGGTCGGAAATGAAAAATTAATTAAATAATCTATTGTAATAAGTTAAAAAAAAATGAGTTATAATAAATATTATACATATTTTTTGTTTTTCAAAAAAAAACTACTACTAATGATTTTTAAATGTATTATAATTACGGTGACCATTCGTTCTCTATTATAGAGAACAGTACTGTAGTTGAGAGCTCTATTCTGTGTAAATTATTCTTATGTTGAAGTTCTAAAATGGGTTCCTTTGTGTGAAGTTCCTACATGTTCCTACCTAGTTCAATTATCACTATGGAAAAAAAATTAATTAAGCATGTTGATACTGCATAATTTAATGATCTTGCTATTGATAAAAAACTACACATCTTTAGAACAAACAAAAAACAGGAATCAGAATAATAAGTCTGCAGAAAAGCGTTTGGTAACTATTTTTAGATATTTTAAAAAAGTGATCAAATATTCCAATCGAAAGAGTATTTTCTGTTTTAAATAACATTTGGACTACTGAAAAAATTCAAATACAAATAGAGACCATTAAGGCTATTTTAATAGCAGAGTTAAACTACAATTTAAATTGTTCATCGGAAAATATAAAAGTCAGTTGTGTTTTTTGTATGTAATATATGAATATGTGTGAATTTGTTTTGAAGCTTTTTTTCCTTTTTGAAGTTTTTGTTATTCTCGTGTTTTTTTTTGTACATCATATTTTTGTTTTTATTAGAGTTCAGTGTATTTAAATGAATCTGTATTTGTTTGTTTGTATAAGAAAAATTAAAATAATAGTTGATATTTCCTTGATTAGTATTTTGATAAAAAAAAATATGGTCCCCGTAGTTATAATAAATATTTGTTTTTCTTCTTGTTTCAAAAAAAGCCTCAAAACTTTGAAAAAATCTGGTGAATATATAGATTTAAACAATGCTTTCCGAATGCCTAAAAGGGGTCGTTGTTAAGAATTTTTTAAATTTTTTTTTCTACTTATCAAGATCTATATCATTTCTATTTAACTTCTTAAATATATTTTCACTAAAGCACAGTGAAACCAAACCGGCTATGGTCCACTAAAGAAATAGATTCTAAAAGCTGATACTTTTCAAAACTGATAAATTGAAAACACAATATATGAACTCATAAATTAAATTCAAAAAAATAGTGTTTATTGCAACAATTTGTTTGACAAAAAAATATACAATTAATGACTTAGCATGATTTTAGTATTTAATTGTTATATTGAAGAACTTAATAGTACATTTTGAAATTAAACAAAAAAACTTTTTTATCTTGCGAAAGCCTTTTTAAAAAAACATCAATATATTGAATTTAGTAGACATATCTGATGTGTTCTGCATTTGAATACCAAACATTTGCAATTTTTCCTTATACATTTAATAAGTGCTCACTGCCAGAATGTAAGTGATTGAGAATGTAAGTGACTGAGAATGTATATTACACACATGTACATCTTGCCTCAAGTTTTATTGCTTTTCCTTTTTTTTCGTATTTTTTTATAGCCCCTTTGAAATAAAAATATGGTGGCTTATTGATTTTGTCATTTCATTTGCAACACATTAAAATAAAGACATTTTAAATAAATATGAGTCTCGAAATTCAAATCATCGGCAGGTATGAATGATACATGTCCACTTGTACTTCCACCTCCCACATAACATTTTCTTCCTTACTAACAAAGTTTCATATATTTTTAAAGTGTCAAAATAAAATAAAAGTTCTACGAGTTGCTCCATTTGAATTAATGTAGTAAAAGTTTCTATTCTAAAAAACTTCTTTCTATTAGTTCTATGTCTAAAATTTTTTATAAAATTTTGAATGGGGAGTATACAAAATACGGTGCACAGCCGAATGTAGCTCTCTTATATTTTTTTTTTTCATTTTTTTATTGTAAGAACTTAAGTAGAATGTTATTTTAATTTTGCTTAAGTGCAGTAAACGTGCAAATGACAGGTCATGTTTTTTTATTAATTGTGAATGTGTGAGCGTTAACAAATGTTTTTGTGACACATCTTATGTAAAACATACATATACAGAAGCAAAATTACAATTTAATATGTATTGACGTACATATGTACTTACGTATTTATGTAAACATGGTCTTTTAACGATATAGAAAAGAAAAGTAAAAGGTCTCTTTTAAATTAACTTTCTTTAGAAATTTTGAAGAGCAATACTTTTATTATATATTTTTTTTAAGTCATATATTCAAGAGTACTATGGAAAACATATACATCAAAAGTTTATTAAAAGTCCAACAAATTGCTTTATAAGTGAAATGAGCTTCCAAGTATTAATGGCAACTGTAATTATTAAAGGTTTTTTTATAATATTTACTTTAGACTAAATGTTCAAATGTGTATTTTTAGTGGTGCTATACAACTTTGAATAAGCTCAATCGTAGACTCGTGATTGCTGTGATCGAATATCAATCTAAAATGAAGTTTTTAATATAAACACAAATTCAATAAAATAAAAATGTTGTCAAAAGATTTAAGCATAACAAAGCATTATAAATAAATCAATTTCAAAGGAAAATTATTTATTAGCCATTTTGATAAAAAAAATTTGCAAAACTGATACATAATCATTTTATGCGACGCCAAATATTACGTAATGCGCTGGTAAAAGCTGAATAAATACTGAGAATTTTAGTTAAATGAAGTAAGCAATTCTTTATTTATATCCACTATAGCTTGTAAAAAATATACATTTTGAAAAACATCTCGTATATACTACAAAAGAAACTAGTAAGAGCGTTATATTCGGCTATACCGAATCTTATATACCCTTCACTACGTTCTCTATGTGTGTAAATTGGTAAATTTTTTTCAAAATGCACAAACATTTTTTCCCCAATATAATCGTTTTTGTTAAAAAAAAAATTTTTTTTTTTATATCTCGAAAAAAAAATTATTTTGTTCAATATCGAAAATTTTTTTCTTTAAAATTCCCCAAAAGACA